>WYDI02013942.1:0-27811 GCA_009867235.2 Psittacus erithacus | reverse complement strand
AAAAAAAAATAAAAAAAATCTAGCTAAAAACCAAAAAGTTCTGTTTAATTTCACATTTGAATTGTCTGGTGCTATGGGGAAGAAGTGGTTGCGAATCCAGATGCATTTTAGTTTTGAAGAAGATGATTCAGTATAAAATGCGGAGTAGAGCCAACCTCAGTCTTCCTCCCCACCCTTTCCCTTGCCTTCCCATCTCTTCAAAGTGGATATCCAGGAGGGAAGGGATGAAGAACACAGCCTGACAAACCCTGAGCGGCCATTACAGAAGCTTGCACTACCAGCACTTGCTTTCAGTGGATGCTGTTCTTGACAATGACTTGCTGGGAGATACAAACTCTACTGCTTCTGCAAGGATCAGATAACAGATGCTTCCTACATGGTTTGGGCAAGCCCCAAACCTGCTCCCACTGCGGCACTGCTGCATCACAACGTGCACCTTCTTTGCACAGCTTTGCCTGTAGTCAGACAGCGCCTCGATCCAGCAACCAAAAGGACAGGAGCAGAGCCTTTCAGCTTCACAGTTCTCAGGAAGACCTGAAGCTGATGGCAGGATCATTTTCTGAGTTACTTTCCCTGAAACTACTGAAGATGAGAAAGGGGCAGCATAGTCTGTATTTCTGAGAGCAAGGGTTGAAACATGCCTGAACCGTTTTTTTCCTGAGATGAGGTGCAAGTGACTTAATACACATCTGTTTCTGCATTTGCAGAACATCACAAGGTATTGAGACCTTATTTTGTTAATGCATGTGAAGAGCTTTGAAGACAGGACTAAAAAAGGTGATTATAAGACAGAAACCTATAAAAAAAGACCCATTACATGTCCACTGCTTTCTGGGATTTCTAATTCTGGCATGAATATGCTTTGTGCTAAAATACCTTAAAAGGTCTCTGTCCTTTTCATGTGTGATCTACACATTTGCAAATTCAGCCTCCATCACTAACGCTGACAGTTTTGTGTATGGAAGAAGCGCACAGCACAATCAAAGCCTGCACTAAAAGTATGAGAGGAAAAGGATGCTCTCAAAATGTCACAGCCAAGAAAAACACTGCTAAAAGAAAAAACACAGGAGTCTTCCTAATAATGTGGATTAGCAGTTGTTACTATGAGCAAAATTGGCAGTAATGTGCTGTAACACATCCTAATGCATTTGGTTGATTTCATATAGAATAAGGAGTCATTTAAAACTGTATGGCCTAAATGGCTTTTTAAAATCTTGATGTAAGTTACAGCCATTCCTCATATGGCACAACTGCAGTACCTGTATCAACCCCACCAAAATAGCTTTTATCTGATTTAAAACAAAATAGAAGGTATTCAATTTAATGACTGTAAGAAGCCTGATGGGTCAATTCATTACAATGCAAAGTAGCAACACAAGAGTGGAATAGGTCCTTTCTCAGGCACTGAGAAAATCCATGCAGGCAGCCTCTGAACAGTGAAATTACTTGGCTCTACCAAACACCTATAGGTCACATACAAGGTGTCAGATGCAGAGCTTTTAAGGGTATCATGCACTAGGCACATGGAGGAAGAATGATCCCTACAATAAAGCTGCCTTTAGAAGATTTTTCAGAAAATAAATGGTAAGAAAGATGGTGTTTCCAGAGGGAAGTCTCCAAAACTGTGTTAGAAATTGAAGAGAAATCAACAAACTGTTTTTAAACTCTTTGGCTCCACAGAAGTGACAACTCTTTACATAAAGATATAGCACCTCAGTGAATACTGTTGAAATTTTTCAGTTTTTAAGGACTTAGACCCATAATTGGAATCCCTGATCTTCTTTGAAAGCAACAGACTTGTCCAAATCCTGGGCTTCCTCATCCAAAGTGGCAAGTCACTATAGACTACAACTGTAACTGAGCGGCCATGCTCAGAACAGTGTGTGCAATATGAACAGACAGGAATGTAAATGGTGGCAACAGCATTGAAAGACAGCTCAGCCATTCCTTTATCTTACACTGTTTATAAAATGACTGCAATTATCAATAAAGTCCCCTAAAGTAATCTAAAATCAAATGCAATACCTAAACCTTTACAGTGAATCTGCCTCCACTAATACCAATTGACAAATAACAAAAATAAAAGGACTTCCACAGGATACAAGGTTTGTTTGCTCAGTTTAAAGTTGCTGTAGGAGATACCAGACCATGCCTCTTTCATGCTATGCATTCTTGCATTTATTAGATTGGCTGAACCCCATCACTTCCATTTCAACATATCTGAGATTGTACATATATACTAGAGACTGTTCTTCAATGTTTAGCACAAGAAAAAGCATAGCTGGTATTTGTGCTCATGTTATCTTTGTGTCATAAAAGGAAAAAAAAGAAAAAAGAAGAAAAAAGGGAATAGAGGAAAAGAGCACTAGAAAAACAAAGATTAATTAGGAATCAAATCAGCAGCATTAAAATTTCCATTGTGGAACCTGCGTAGAGTGAATTCGTATAAAGCAAAACTTCACTTAAGCTATTATTTGGCTTCCAGTGTGTTAGCAAAGTAGAATGAAATTCTATATGATTTGGGTGCATTACAAGATAGAAAATAGTTATTTTCAATTCTTACCTCAGTAGGAATCAATTAATAAAAAAAGCACCAAATACCCTAGCAAGTCCATCATTTCTGCCTATGGACATGCATGTGAAAAGTATCAGACATTAACGATGAACGATGTTTCTCCTGTGTATACAGAGTGTGTCTGTGAAGGACAGACTTTTTCAAGTACTAATGATAATAAGAGCTGATCTCTGCATGTACACTCAGCTTGAGCCCTTTGAAAATTTGTCCTGCACTGAATTGGATCAGCAAAACAAGGAACAGACCTTATGTTATATATAGACTTCACTATACCAGGGTTCCACAAAGCCACATTTCTTACCTAGCCTAGTAATCATTTAAATGGTGGGAAAAAAAAAATCCCCAGCATCCTCCTCCTCCCCCCTTCAAACATCTCCCAGGAAGTTAAGCCTTTATTTCATCAAAACAGAAACATAAAAATCCTCCTACTCACACTGGAGAAGCTTTATATCTATTAGGAGTTCCAGAGTCAGAAGAATCACCACCAATACTACACAGGCTACCAGGAAACCGTTGAGACTTGCACTGAGCAAAAATACCTGCCACACAGCTGCTCGTCTCCCACAGCACGGTTTTAGCCAGTTAGATCTAAGGAAATAAAATTAGGAGGAAAAACAAGAAAAGAAAAGAAAAGAAAAGAAAAGAAAAGAAAAGTAGTGAAAAAGGCAGACAGCTAAAGAGCAATGAACTTAGAACTACAAGTTCTGTTGTTATGGATATACTCAGTAATAACATATAAAAACTTTGCAGAACTCACTTTTCATTTTACCAAGAAAAATACTTCACAAAACCCATGCCCCAGAGGACCTTGTGTGTCTCTCCAGCCCTCTGGAAAGTACTGATGACCAAGTGCTTTCCAATGCACTGAGTAACACAAGCCTAATCATGTCTTACAACTTCCATGTGGTTTTATTTTGACATACATGTTGCCTTCTCTGACCTGGGACTACCACAGCATAGCAGGATTCTGCTACTAGACTAAAAGTTAATGATGTTTTGTAAGAATTTCTCTGCTATTGAATTTTATTCCTGTACTAGTAGAAAGCAAATCAGATCAGAGCTGCCAAATGTGGTTTGCAACAATCAGTCCATGCCATCATGGGAAAGCAAGATCTCAGTGACTCCACAGCTACACCTACACTAACAAACACACAGAAAGCACCAAGCTACTGGCCAGGGCTTTGTCGCTTGTCCATTTGTCTCACTCTCACTAATCTCTTCATGGCCCTGGCCAAAAAGGACTTTCCAGAGATTGAGGTAGCACAGTTTTGGGGCACCGTATGACTGGGACTGCTCCCTTATCCAGTTTAGAGGAAGTCACATTATTTTAGAGGAAAAAGAAGGTTTAGGCAAGATGAAGGGATCCATGAGGAGGCTATGAGGACCAGAACTCTGGAAGGAAGTTGATGCATCAGTAATATTGCACTAGTATAGCTCTAAATGCAAATACACATTTTCTTTCTTTTTTTTTCCTTTTGAAAACACTTGCAATAGGAATTACAGTAGCACAGATTTCAGAAGCATGCAGCCCAGCCTAATACTTTTTTTCTCCTAAAATCCCCCCATAGTCTCACTTTAAGGAAGTATCATTTCTCATCACAGTGTTCTGTAATGTTCCTGTACTGGCTCACCTCTGAAAGTTCTGATGCTTGCCTCACACTTCATATTTCCAAAGATCTGTAAATACCCATTAGCTAATACAGAGCTGACACGATTTGTTAACTAGGGTTTAAAGAAGCTGTAAGCATACACAAGTGTGGTGCGATAACCACACTCTCTGAACTAAAATATCAATACATGGAAATCAATGGTACACAAGAAGATGATACTGATCAATGCCAAATAAATAGCTCTCAAATCAATAACTCATGTTATGACTAAACACTTGGAAAAACATCACAAAATTTTCCTTGACATACCCACTCAAAAATGAGGGGGAAAGTGACGCTAAGTAGTGCTCAGAGACTTGGCACTTTCAAGCAGCATCTCAGGGTTAAGCATGTGAACTAAATACTTGTACTCTGATTGTCCCATTACCTGACCACAACAGACCTTCCTCTGAAACCTTCAGAGAAGATTTGACAAGTGTTACTGTGAGGAACTTGCCCTAAATTTAACTTTGTTATGGTTCTAACCTGAACACAGAATGCACTAGATTTTGAATAGGTATTTTGAAAACATAAGGCAAAAAATGGCATTGGCATAGGGCCTTTTGCAAAGCTTGATTTTTTAACAGATTTTAATTTACAGCAGCTCAAAACAGAATAACTTGTCTTTACTGAAGTTCGGTTTGCTTTGGTTTGGTGGGGGGTTTTTTTGTGTTGTGTTTTTTTTTTTTTGTTTTGTTTTTATATTTCTGAAAATAATGCTAGGGAACAGCCTTATTTAAATAGAACAGCTCTTTGTGCTATCCTTTCCCTACATTTATCTTCCCTTTTCCAAAAAAGGCCCGTTTTGCCAGCATTTTAATATTGCAGGGCAGTTTTTCCTTTTTCCTATTCCCAGAATGATCAGTAGAGGGCCTAAGTACATGCCGTTAAAAGCTCTACATAGTTGAGATTTTCAAATGTACCAGATGTACCAATAAGAATAAATCAACAGTGATACTCAGCACACATTACATATGGCTACGATAATCATTATTCAAGCTTATAGAATACTAAAGAATGTGGAGTTATTCTGTCTGTGCAGTGCTAATATTCCACTGATTCCAAAAAGCTTCTGAACAAATCCATCAGTTTATGATTGGAAAAGCAATCAACTTCAGAGGTCAAGTGCAGATCCTCTGCACGTTTACACCTACATCACTCGTAAAATATAGAAATTGATTTCAAGGACACAAGTGTTTGAAATTTAAGCACTGAAACCACCTTCTGTTTCATATCTCAATTTTTTATACCAAGGTGGCATTTGTTCAACACTTGTCTTGTGAATGGACAGTGATGAGCACCACTGCCCAGCAGACCCCTTCCCAGACCTCCTGTAAGTCCTCTGAATCCACTGATATTAAGAATCACATCGTGCACAGGATTGTTTCTTTCCTGGGTGCTGCTTAGCTAGCTCATTCCCTGCTATTTGTACACTTCTGGAGAGCCCTGACCTTGCCTTGGGTTGTTGGGTTTTGGTTGCTCTGTTGTTTTGGGGGGTTTGGTGGTTTTTTTTTTTACTTCTTACCCTCCTGTAAAGGATGGATGTAAATAATCAAAGGAAATATTTTAGCTAAACCTGTTGACATGCTAACCACACTAACTCTCAATACACATATCTTCCCATCTCCTTCAACCCTGTAACCTTAGTACAGTAGTATCAGCAGCCCTGCTGATGTTGGTGTTGTCTGTGGATGCCATGCACTATGTGGGTACAAGTAAAGCATGCCTCAGGACAACTTTACTTTGTGACTTCAAACAGGTTCATTAGGTACCTCAGTTACTCTGTCTCTAGAACAGGAATATTATTTGCCTTTCTTACAATGCCTGGATGAAGTAAGTAAATGTAGTAGCATGAGAATTTCTTGGTTGATGGTGATGCAGGGCTGTAAAGTTATTATGGAACCATTATTACGGTAAAAATATATTTAACGGAATTTTTACCAGGGGTAATTATTTTTAAAGATACTTTCACACATGCGTTGTGGAAAACCAATCTGTCATCATCACTGCTAGCTTTATTAATAAACAGCTTGGATAAAAGGACATAAGGCAAAACTGGGAAAGTTTTAACATATTTATCAAGTAAGAAACCACTACAAACAGTTTGTTCAAGCTGTTAACAGCTGTCACTGTTTCTATTTCTTGGTTTTGCAGACAAATACCCTGAAATCTGCATTATACCTTACCCTGTTGTCTTCTATTTTTTTCTTTTGGCTAAACAGCAAGTGTTTGCATTTCACAGAGTGGCTATGCTCAGAAAACAGAAGGATGGATGAGATCCAAATCACTATCTGAAGGATTAGAAAGGCCATGGTCAGGAAGTGACAGGAACACAGAAAGGCTACGTAAAAATACAAAATTTGGCTGAGACAAAACAGACAGCAGAGCCTCACAGCAGGCTACAGGGAGCAGCTGGAGGCCTTGAGCATCTCCAAGGAATAGAGCTCTGCACCCCTTTCCTGGTCTTCTCCTACAACCTTAATTCAACTGCAGAAGTTAACTACTGAGAGCTCTCTCACCCTCTTTCCCCTGAAGTTTTTCTGTTTTAAACACCATGGCATTTCTTGGAGGATTGCTGCAAAACTCTGGTGCTCAAATGGCAAGATTCCCACAGTTTTCTGCCTAAACTCACACATCACCAGTTTACACATATTTGCTTTTGTGCCAATATTGTTCTTTAGCTTGATTAGTTCTTCCTTGCTGGCATTTTGTCCATGATGCATTTACACACAGCAATAGCATCCACTCATGTAATTTAATTGAAGTCCATGCTTTTTGTGAAGCAGACATTCAGTTTCTTTAACAGTCCTAGTTGTCCCCTCTGCATGTGAATAGACAGCTAGAATGGTACAGAATATTTTGGAATAGGTTTAATTACAAGAATGCTTCCCACTCTATTTGAAGTACTTCATGCTTTCTAGGATCATCTGTGCCTTCTTTATAGATGCATACCACACTGCTTGCTCACAGATATCCTGTGGTTACCTGGTATATTACTCCTCTCATTAGAAGTATTAACATCATGATCAAAAACAACCTATAAGAAACGTAAGAACAGCCACACTACCTCAGAATAAAGGCTTGGTATTTTGCCTCCAACAGTAGCCATGAGCAGATGTCTCATGATGAATAAGAGCACAGCAAAAACATAATACTTCCCCTTAAAATTCTCCCAGCATCCAAGCATTTTCAGCTCAGTGACTTCCCGAGACAGATGTGGCTTCTTGGATTCTACTTAGTAACAGTCAACAAATTCCTCTTCCACAAACTTGCTGAACCTCCCCTTAAGCCTAAATTAGCTATTAGCAGCCACACATCCTTCAAGTAGCTCCACACTGCCCCCTGTGCAAAGAGCAACCTCTTTTTGTTTCTTTTGAACTGTGCCTTAATGTGTATCCTAGCACCTGCATCAGGAGGTGTGTGAGAGGGATGTGGTGTCAAACTCTATTTTAACCTGTGTCAGATTTTGTAACCTCAACCAAATCTTATGTGAGCCTTCTTTTTTCCAGGTTGAAGAGTTTCAGCTTACACAGTCATCTCCAATGGCAGCCATATCACATCTTTGATCACTGCTCTCCTTAGAATCTTTTCTGGCTCTTTTATATCTACCGTATCCTTTTACAACAGGGATCAGAATACACTCATGTCCAAGACATAGGCAAAACCTGGATATACGGAAAGGTGCAAGAATGGCCTCTCTTTTATTCATTACTTTTCCCCAATGAATCCTAACATGTGATTTGCTTTTAGATTGCTGCTCAGCATTTAGCTGACCTTTCCATGAACTAATATTTCTCTTTTCCACATTTTTCCTTTGTCCATTTGCTTATCCATCTTTCAAGCTTTACACCAAGCCATATCTACTCTTAGAACTTGGAAAATTAATTCCAGTGTTAAGCCAGATAAATCAAGACCCCTGTCATTTCCACTCTCAAATAAAGGGCTTTGCAAACAGTGGTCCATGGGCTACAACTACTACACATCTACCAAAAGAAAGTACTTAGGAAAAGCAAGTTCTGTTGGAAAAATACAGAAATATCTACAAACTAAAAGAGTCTGAAAATCACTGAGCTAGAAAATGAATTCTTTTTTTTTTTTTAATTACAGTAGTGCTCCCTCTACCAATTGCTGTTACTGATAAAAGACATTAGAGGGACACACTCCAAGGATTTAGGTACTAGGATAAACACAGTAATGAGCTGTTCTGGAAAACAACATTTACAAAGATAAGCACTTAAAATGCTCCGTACAAAAGTGAACATCACTGTAACAGCCCAAAATGTCATGCATTCTCTAGTGAAGAGTTGGTCACCTTACAGGTTCTGCCAAGCTGAATGTTCATTTTCTGCTGCTGTGCAGCTCATAGTTTTGGACCACAACACAGAAAACGGCAGTGTTGTAGTACTACACAAAGAACAAAACAGCACTACAGTCTCATTCACTGGATTCTGCTGTTAATATTTCACACTATCTTTCTGGATTCAGTGAAAAATAAATTACAAGTCACTTCTATAAATACAAGGAGCTTGCTCACTACATAAAATAGTTCTTCCCTCCAAAACCTTTGCACTTTGCCTTGAGCTTGGACCTCATTATTCACCGTGTATCAGCATCATGCACTCAGATTTTTTTCAGAAAAGGTACTGTTCAGTTATGCTGCCAGATAAAGACAACAGAAAGCAGAAATGAAATGTGAGAACTTGGCCCATTTGAGTTCTTTTAGTTAAAGCACCTTAAGCTTTGTAGACAACACAAGTAAAATATCTTCAAGAGATCAAAATGAAAACTGAAAAATGAATATGAAACCCAGAAATAACGGCATCTATTTGGTGCGGTTCCAGAAGACAGACTGAAGGAACAGACATCATTTTCTCCCAGGATGGGTGAACACATTCATTAGTGAAGGTTTGCAATCAATTTAAAATTAAAACCAGAAAACTCTCCCTGTGTTCATTTCTGAATCTCTGTTCAGTTTTGGTTTCCCTTCCTTTTAATCGCCCTCTCTCTATACTCCTTTCCATAGTTTTCTTCTTAGTTTCCTCCTGTTTAATCCACTTTCTAGCTGCAACCAAACAAATTCAAAGCAATGAACAGATTATCATCAATTATCAAATTACAATGGCATGACTACATACAGCTAGTGGCAAGTTAGGCACATTAACTGTATGAACCCCCAGCCTTTACAGCTGTTGATATAAAACACAGTATTTGAAAGGACCTTGTTTCAGATTCAACATATTAAAGTTAAAAAAAGATGCAATCTAAAACAAATACCAGAAATAATTTCAAGTTGGGGTATATCTCTCCCCTTGCTTCACAACCAACAAGTCTTGGAGAGACATGCTCACAGTCTGTAAACTCTTCTACTGCAGTTAATACCAATCATGAATGATTGCTCCCTCCAATTGGAATTTAAGGAAAGTACAGGAAGGAGAGCTTTTCCTTATCCCCGCTTTTCGTTAGGACACAGGCACCACTTTCTGCACGTTGTCGATTTTCTGATTATTCCCCATCATGTTTATTGGTCATTGATGCAAAAACAGAAGAGAGAAACTATTTTTTTTTTGTTGAAAACAGAACACTTGACTGGAATAAAGAAATCAAAAGTGGCACTTAAAGCTAATGTTAACATTTAAAAATCCCCTTAGCTTTCTGGGTGATTAGTCTCCTTAAAAAAATGCTTACATATTCTTTTCATGCATGCCAAATTCAATGCAGGTACAGCCTCTTCAATAAATTCACAGACATGAAGAAAACCAGCAACTGTCCTGTTGCATTTTGCATACAAGTCTCACCTACTCTGTAACAGAGATGTCGGAAGTGTACACCATGTGTCCCCTATGGCATCCAAGGCACATTTTTTGAATCAGTTAATTTTTCATCTACATGCCTCCAGCCTATGCCTCAATCATTTCTGCAGTGTCTAAGCATGGAGTGCAGTGCACAGCAAAAGGATTCTAAGAAGTTAACTGTAGGGCAGATCAGCAGGACTAATAAGTAATGAACACCATCCTCATTGTGGTTCTGAGAACCAAACTACTATTTCTTCACATTGCTACAGAGTCGAAGAGCCATACCTTTATAAATAGAAATTGCTATAGTCACATAAAACAAAATGTTCTAGTTACATTAGTAGTGTAATTTATCAGAACATTTCCTCTTCTGAAGAGAAAGATACACAGCTCAGTAAACATCAGTCACATCAGCCTCACTGCAGGGAACAATCCAGCCAGACACAGGAGTTCTTTATTGCTCACTCATTCATCTCTAGTCTGATGTCTCTTTTCTTGCTCTGTGCAAGGAGATGGAGACTAACCAGTGATGAAATGCTACAACCTATATCAGGAACCAGGGATTGTGCACTATTATGTTGAAAACCAACACGTCATGGACAGATGCAGCTTATCACAACCACCCATCATTTTCCAAGCACAGGGATGCACCAGACCTTCCTGCTGCAGAGCCTTAGAGTTACACAACTACAACTTGCATAGATCAGCTGTAGATCTAGAACAACAGAGCGACGCAGGATATGTGCAGGTCATACAGGTTGGCACCTTCCCTGAAATTCTCAGGGAAAAGCATACAGAATGTTACGCTTGGAGCCTGTGACAAAGGCAGACTACCAGGGATGGGAAGAGGAGTCTTACATCATCTTTTAGTGCTCTCTGGCATTAGCAGCATCTTTTGATACCTCCACTGGCAAACTGCATAGCAGCTTTGGGGTAACAGGGGCATAATTTCATGAACTGAAGTCCATAATTTCACAGTTATGAACATGGATGCTGGCAGAAACTACAGGGACTTAAATATTTTCTGCCCTCCCCACATCACGCTCCTTGCACATGAGACAGACATAGCTGTCAGCTCCTTTATCAAACTGATTTGACACACCCTACCTCATTGTTACTTTGGTGGAAGCTAATTAACAAGGCTAAGATCTAATACCTAGCAAGGCCATGAGAAAAAAATTACACCACATTCACAAAATCAGACATATTCCCAACAGAACCATGAGGTGGTATGGAGAGAGTATTTTACTTTTGCTGCTAGGCTTCTTGAGCCGAGCTCTGCTCCTGAATTTCACAAGGCATCAGTTGTGCTCCATGCTTCTGAAAGGAAGCAGCTGCCATTCCCACAAGGCAGATGTAATGCTGGGACTGAGCTGAACACACTCAGCCAAAATACATTGAGACATACAAACTAAAGCTCTGAATTTTCTTCAGAGAATCCACTCTACAGCTGGGACATCTGAATGGCACCTGCTTATTTCCGTTCAGACTGGTAAAGCCACAAAAGAAGACTATGTGAAGGAAGAGATCTCTGCTGAGGAGAAGAATGACATGTCTATTTTCCTGCTTAAGACTGCAGAACTGCTCAAATGGTTACAATGAGAGATCTGTGTACTTTGGCACAGTGAAGAATTGAGTTTCAGATCATAAAAAATCTATAAAAATGCATATCTGAACTAAACTGGTATTTACTCAGCACCAAAATAGCCTGAGGGTTACACCTGCATACTCAAATTAATTTTCAAGTGCCTCTTTGCTATGCAGGGTATTTTATGTTACAGTTGTACCATACTTATATAACCTACTTGAAATGTATTTCCCCTTGTTTGGAGGAACAACTTTCTGGAGATGTCTCATAAAGCCCAATTTGGAAGAAATTAAAGGCAAGAGCCTTCCCCACATACTGCTTCCTGACTACCATACAGAATGCCTGCTGAGCAGAGATCAAGCAGGTCTCTCTGCTGATTTCTGAGCACAAGTTAAAATGCATTGAGCTGTTAATAAATGGAGGCTTACATAAAGCCTAATGTCTTCACTAATGAGAGCTCTATATGACTTACTGTGAAATGCTTTTAGATGGATCTTACTAAAAGTAGAATATGTATACATTCAGCGTGTGACACACAGCGGCACAGTAATCACAGAATCAGAGGGGCTAGGCACAAGCACTCACCTCATCTCTGTCCCAAGGGACGTTAAACTAGAGCGTTATCATTCCTGACAAACACATCATCTTCACAACACCTCGCAACTGCAACTCCATTCCCCTCCTCCCATACCAGTTTGTCTATCCCAGCCCTTCACTACCCTCATTTTTCTCTTTTGCTGCAATTCAAGCTTCTCACTTCTTGTCCTAAATATCATGGAGACCTCTAACATACTATTCTTTTACTAGTGAGGAAAAGAGTCTCTTACAAGACCCCCTGAAAGTCTCTTCTTCATGTTAAATACAGTTACTTGTTCTGTGAAAACAGGAGTAGTTTGCATACACACTATCAAAGACAACATTCACATACAAGCAAGCTATTCAAATCACTCTGTGAAAAGTATGCAATCTGTCCAGGAATCCACAGTACTATGTCATTATCTCTCAGTCAGGAGATGCACAACTATGTACAAGAATCACAGTAGCCAACTTTGTCACTCTGCAACCCCCTGGCCCCAAAAACCGTTTTCACAAAGAGCTTTCACCAGGCCATTCTGCTTGCTTGGTGGGTAGATGCCTAGCCTAGTTTTCCCTGAAAGAAGACTTC
Source organism: Psittacus erithacus (assembly GCA_009867235.2). Lineage (NCBI taxonomy): Eukaryota > Metazoa > Chordata > Aves > Psittaciformes > Psittacidae > Psittacus > Psittacus erithacus. The sequence goes on along the minus strand of WYDI02013942.1, from coordinate 15,042 downwards.
CAGTCTGTGATCAAATAGCAGCTATGAATCACTTAAAAGTGTAAAGAGCCCCAAACCAGCACAGATTAGTTAGATTAGAAAAGTTCGCTTCCGTCCTGCTATAACAGTTTTAAGAAGAGTTTGAGAACAATTAGCTGCACTTCTCCAGCTCAAGGTTTTCTTTTGTACAAAGCCATGAAATTCACATAACATAAAACTATAAAAAAAAAAATTGTGTTGTTTGTACTTACCCTTCTCTTTGGTACTCCTCATCCAAATTTGACAAAAGCTGGGACCCAGCCACAGACAGATCAAGTGCAGCTAAAGGCAGATCTCGATAAGCAAAATTAACAAGCTGTACAGGAGCAATGCTTTTGGTCTCTTCTTCTACTTGTTGTGAAATTATCTCAACTTCTGAAACACCACCTTCTATTGTAGACCTGAAAATGTAATAAGCAAAATAAAACACCCCCTCTCTCTCCACAGATATACATATAAATGTAAATAAGCAAGCAAATAAAAATAACTTAGAACAACAACTCACAGAATCCTTAAAAGCCAGCAACTTTAAAGCCCTTTGCCAAGGCACTGAGGAAGGTTGTCCTCATTGAAAGGACAAACCAAATCTCTCCACACTTGTCTTCATGAATCCAGATAAAGTATTTGTGCAAAACAGAAGGCAGGAATGTAACTGTGCCAACTAAATCCTCACTGCTCTGTGAGTTACATCACTGAGCAATGAGCAGCTCAGCTTATTAATCATTTTATACAAAGCAATTGTTCATTAGTGGATGCAGTTTGACACTTCTTCCACTGCGGGTCAATATTAAAATAGTTTTGACGGATGGCAACTTATTATCTAGTGCATTTAAAGGATGGTTTTGTTATAGGAGACAGCTTGCATGTCAAGCTGCTAGCTCCATTCTGATTTAGAGTAGGTGCAAGCATAAACTTCTCCAGCTTTCATCCAGGAGAGCTTGCTAACTTCTAAAGAAATCTGAGGCTACTTGCCTCAGGTTTTCAACAGCAGGAGTGAAGATACTCTTTTTCCTTAAGTCTATACTGAAAAAGTGCTTGGCACTAACTTCCCCCTGTTATATGACTGCAGAAGTTAAACTGATGATTTTGTTTTGGAGAAGCATATTAAAATCTTCCAGCTACTAAAGAAACCTGATTAACAGCTATTTTGGGGGTTTTTTTCCAGAAAAAAAATAACTTAGGGGATTTCTTAACTCATATAACGTGTAAGGATATGGGTAAAGGAACTAAAATTCTACGTGAAAGAGCGTAAGAAAGATTTTGTTGGTCAGAGCCTCACCATTAGACTAACCCTTTTGGACAGAAAACATAATTCCTAAATTCAAAGGAGCTAACTGCTGCCAGCATTACACAAGAAAGCAATTTTAAAAATCAGAAAAATGCTGTTATATTTGGCAGGGAAAAGCTGCAACTGGGTCATAGTATGGCAGAAAGTAGAGGTAAAAAGAAGTACTATTTGAACAACCTAAAGGCTTACTTTATGTTATTCTTAGTCTAACTAATAATGGAAAGCAAATAGATTCATTTCCAACAGAATAGTATTGCTCTGTCAACAACCTGAATCAGAGGCCCAGAGGGAAGAGCTAATTTTAGCAAGAATTTTCTTTCTTTGATTTTCACCTTTAGTGCCATCCTGTGGACATTTACAAGTCCAAGCGGGTTCAGCTTTGCACGGAAGAGCATACAATGATCCAATTTCCAGTATTATAAAGGAAAAAGGGTTGGTACAGCCCTCCCTCTCCCAAAAGTATTTAGATTCTGCATCTTTAGACAGACTAAATGACAGACAGTGCCTGATTTGACTGAAAAGAAAAACAAATCAAATCCACACACTAGAGTTGCAAACAGCTTTGGGACAAGGTTTGGTGGCAGTAAAGAAAAAAGGCAAACATCTGACAATAACATGACATACTAGTTCCCAGCCACTGGCTGTTAGTAACACATCAGACATGTTTTCAGCATTCATGGTTTTTCTGCCAATTCACTTTAAACAACTGATCATATCCTACTCATCCTCAAAATATCAACTTCTCCTTCCAGTAATACTGACTGAACCCTTGTGATGTCACAACATCATTCTCCTACAGGAGTGACCTGTTCCCTTTTATTTAAGGGAAATTGTACCTATCCTCACATGGTACTTACTGAGGATTGGTCATGTTGGAAGATGCAATCAAATCAGCCGTGGTTCCAGTATATAACTAATTCCAACTGCTCTGCACAGAAGTTCTAGCCTTCCAAGATTAGTTCTCTGTGAGAAGCAAAACAAAGTTATCTAAACCGTGGTCGAAAGAACTCCAGATTGCTGCACTGATGTTTGCTGTTCATAATAGGGAAGCTGTAAAGTTACAGTGCATTTACACATGGACATCTGCTCACATACATACTTCTGTAAGAACACAGGTCTTGCTTTAAACCACTAGACTGTTGAGAAAGATATCCAGGATCAGAGGGGGGAGCAGATTTTCAAAGAAAGCTCTGTCAACAAAGTTCAGGGTTTTGTTGTCCTTTTTCCCGTTTGAACTGTGTTCCTGACTGCCTTTGTTAGAAAGGCTCTTCCAAGAATTAATTCATGTTGTCTAACATTCCAGATGGGCTGGTATCCAGAGAGTATTTTGATCACCAAAACCCACAAACACATCTGAAAAAGGCATCACATTTGCTTGTGGCAAAATCTCCACTTGTGTTGTACACGGCTCAGTGCATAGAAACTGGAATGGGAGAAGACAAGCTATGAGAATGAAAACTGCTGATATGCAAGTTTTGGTAGCTGGAAAAATATAAGCTGGAGAATAGCATTTAAGAAACAAAATTTCTTCGAAAAAGGTATCATGAGAGACTTTGTAAAGCCACTGACAAGACTGCACGCTAAATAATTTCTGAAAGTAACATAAAAACATACTGTTACACAGAAATAGTCACTGGCAAATTCTATCACTAACAATACCACCAAACAAAAAATTCATTATAATGAAAAAAGCTTCTCATACCAAACTTTATACTGAAGTTCCAGGCTGAACTCTTGGTATTGGTCAAGTATTTACAGTGGAGATGTACGAATGCAGCAAAAGCATGACCCTTAACAATCACTTGATACCAAATAATAACATTGAACTTACTTATTTTGTAGAGCCATTTCCAAGGCTTTATTTCCTGTCTTGTAAAGCACAGCCAGTGCATTCTCACATTTTCCAGATGATGTGCCTGGGTATGCAAAAAGAAAGGGTGTACGCTGTGACCACCCTCCTCAGGTAGGTAAGTCAGCCAAAAGCAATCCAATTATTCATATGAAGAAATGACCGACTTCAAAACAGACAAAACAACATATGCTTCATTCATCTGTAACATTGTAATACTGCTAACATCAGACTAAACAGACTTTTTTCAGATAAACTTTCCCTGATATAGCAGAGACTTGATTCAACATCCATTCAGTATCAATAGGAGTCTGTTTTCTGGCCCTTGCAGTTCTTGAATTATTCATCTTATCCTATTTGCTAAGGTAGCAAAAAACTAAAACATTTGCCTAAAATTATGCATGTTTAAATCACACATTGGTGGGATTTGGTGAATCTGTACCTATGACAGCCTCATGATAGCAATTGTTACACCTACCAGCATCACAAAACTAAGAAATAAATATCAGCCTTGTTTTGCAATGGTAGCTCCCTGATAGCTCATTTGGGGTTGACATTTTACAACACTTTAAATAAATCCCAATTTTTTATGAAGAACTTTACCCAAACCAATTATTCTATGCACTCAGCCTGAGAAAATGGTAAAGGTCCTGTGCACCTCTCTTGTGAGACTCAGGAAATTGAGAATCCTGCTAGAACTGCATTTGCAGACCTGGAGAACAGAAGGTAAATGTGGGTACAGCCGAATTAGGAAATGGGAATAAAACTGATTGGAGTTGGCTCAGAGGAAAGGCAGACAGATGTAGAGATGGGAATTTCTTATTAAAAACCTCACCATTTTTTTGGGAGACAGCACAGAGTTCACACACACAACCCCTCCCCTTCCCAGAGGGGGTTTAGAAAACAAAACAATGACAAAAACATACAGCCAGATTTTAAAAAAAAAAAATAATATTTTAAATTAATCTCTAGATTTTGAGGGAACTGAAGTCATAACAGTGGGGCCAGCAACACTAATGTTCTTTCACGTAGGATATGAAATATTCACCTCTCCAGAACACAGACCAAGTCTGGGATTTTTTCTCAAGCTGGAAATACATTCACACGTGTACAGGATTTTGCTTTACAATTCAACACCATTTGACCAATAAGCCAGATCTGCTGGAGCTGGCAGCTCTACAGATAACATTCCTCACCACCAGGACTGAAGGAGAAAGTTGCAGCCAGCTCTTCTGATAGCTCCACAGGGAGCAGAGTCCAACCCGCCTCAGCAGAAGGGACTGTTACCATGACATAAGGCGCTCACAAACGTGGGACGAATAACGTGGGACCTGGAAGGAGATAGAGGGAGTCAAGTCTCCAAAGGACTCAGTGGAGCTTTGAAGACAGAAAAAGTGGCAAAAAGTGAGTAATTTCTGGTGCAGATAACTAATGTGTTAGCTGATCTAATGAATTAAAAAGGCAAGCAGTTAATATGTACAGTAAGAGGGCAGCACAACCAAAACCTTCAAGACAGATGTAATAGGTTCTGTGTATCTATATCCTAAATGGATTATTATGATTCATGCTTCTTTCTAGGCTTAATGCAAGCAACAGAGATGTCTTAACATATATTGGTATTTTGCAGAAACTTATTCTTTCGATTCACTCCACCGCATTTGTTACATTCAAAAGTTCCTTAAAAAAAAAATCCCAACTTCTGTAGCAGCATAAACCACTTCCAACTTCCATCAGGGAAGTTAGAGCAAGGGGATTTTTTTCTTCTGCATGTATCTCATTGGCATTCCTGTAGGATTTAGTGTAGGCAAAGAACAATGATGTGGCTCTTGTCCCTACCAACAGAGATGGGCAGGAGGTAGAGGCCAACCTTTGGGTATTCCACCCCCACCCAAGTGGAAATTCTTCCATACAGTCCTTTCCACACCTATCCTACAAAGTGTTCAGTAGACAAAATGCTTCATTTCTCATGGTCTCATCCAAGCGAATTAGTTAACAGTTTCAGGGGTTTGTTTTGGAATTCTCCCCACCTCCCTTCCCTTCTTGGAACTGAGATCAGACAGCACACGGTGGATGCTGAGTTGCCATGTGAATATGAGCAGTGCTTGGAGAATTCAGCAATTCTGTTTGCTCTATGGTGTGTTTTCAAGGTGAGATGGCTGTAGAATGAGCACAGTTTCCAAAGTTAAACAGAATTAGCTTGAAAAGGAGATATGACAGAAAGGAAACAATAGTCCCAAAAGGTTTCTAATGCAAGCTTTGAAGTGGTATAAAGCCAGAAACATTCACTGGACTAAATGACTGATCTTGTGTCTAGTATGTACCAAAAGGAAAGTGTAATCTGATGGGAACCATATTTCTGCAGCTGGATTTCTGATAAGAGTCAGGTTTTCAGCCCCATAACTCGGCTTAAAATGTGGAAGATCACAGTTCAGATCTCAACAAAGCTGACTCAGCTTTTCACCCCACTGCAGGAGACGAAGGAAGTTGCACCCAGTTCACTGAGCTCCTTCAAAGGGCCTGAAAAGTGCTGTATTTGCCTTGCAATCCCCTCAGCTTTCCTCTGTTCTTTGTACAGGTATTACACACGCCAGTGTTCCCCAAAGTTTTTGAAGATATCCTTTGCTTACGATTTCTTTCACCCCCTCCTCTGTAGGGACACCAGCAAGCAACTGCTTCAGAGCTCACAGGTTATGCTCAGAACCATGCAGGCTGAGAAGTGGAGTCATGCGCTCTAGCTGAGCAAAGGTTCCTGCTGCTGCCCTTGCCCAGCACACATCCTGCCCCAGTTAATTTGTTAATGTTTAGGTAAACCTATTGTCAGCCACCACACTGGCTGTAACTTGCTAATAAGGAGATAAAGTCCAGCTTAAACAACACAAAACATAGAACACAGTTTGGAAAACATACCTTAAATCATAGCACGTGTGTACGTACATTCCAAGCTAAACAAAAATCAAAACCAAAACAAAACCTCAAGAACAACCTTAAAAATCATCTGTTCTACTTGTGCAAGAAAATCATGACTCTTAGCATTGACTTAAGCAGTCTTACAAAATACATCTCACAATGCAGTGGGTGCAATTGGGGTTAGGGAGTAGGAAGATGGCTCAATTTAAGCCTTTTGTACTGAAGTTTCTTCTAACTTGTGCCCTAACAGAGTTGAATTTAAAACCAACCAGTTTGGAGGCATTTGTTGCATTTGCTCACATTCTGAGGAGCATTATCATGAAGCTATAAGCCCCTGTACAAAATACAGGCACTAACTGAAACCTCTGAGTTTATGTACTTACAAGTAGCTACAAAACTCAATTCTGACGTGTTCTGCTAACTAACAATTCTTCCACACAGTCCCTCAAAAGCAGCCCAGACCCATGAACAGCCTCACATTTGCATTCAAAGCACATGCAATAGGCCTCACTTGAGGAAACACAACCATTAGCCAGAGGGCAGGTTTTGCACAGTTTCGCCCAGCTTCTGCTCCTTCCTCTGCCCATGCCATAGCCATGCACCTGCAACATGGGCCATGACTGAGAGCTGGACCAGGAAACTGAGTTGGCATTATCTTCTTTTTCCTGCACTGCATCCTGCAGGATGGCTTCCATGATGCAGGTCACAGTACAGCTCCAAGAACAGCTATGTTGGCAAAACTGAGCAGGTAGGGCAGCGCACTAGGGGCACAGCCACAGGAATAAACAGTATGGTGAAAGCCTTAAGGTCAGAAATACTCAAATCAAAGATGATGTGTTGACACCTCACCCTTGGCAATATTCAACTGCAGTAAGCACCCAACCTGAAAATGCTGAACAGACTGGGGAAGGGGTGGAAATGAAAAGGGCTTTGTGTGGTTTTCTTTCTACAACACACTGGAGTTTTTATAATTTTATTCTGAATCTAGCAAACATCAGGAAATGGAATGTTGTTTCCTCTGTGCAATAATGTTCTTTCAGTCTATAAATATACTTACATGTTCTAAAGTTCACATACAAATGATGGCTATTAAGGTTCCTACTGGGCAATCCTAAGGAGCTCCTAGACCTACCCAGAAAAACAGAAAGGGAAAGAGGGAATCATCTGAAATAGGAGTAACCAGACATTACCCATGAACCTTTCAAAGAGAAAGAAGTGTGATTTAGAGGTAGCTAGATTTAGCTCTTGTGAATGAGACCAAACAAGTCTCTTTTGTGATTAACACCACTGATATCACCCTGAGGATCAGCATGAACATGGTGCGATTGTTCATCTCTATCACTGCAAGTCACATTTCTCCAAGAACTGAAACTAGGGTAGGCTCCCCAGGATCGCAGCCTGACGAATCTGACCACTGGTTTTGTTTCAGCCTCTCAGTGAGAATTTTAACCAGCTCCACACACTGCATTCAGAAAGTTTTAATGGTCATGTATGTTAGAATTGCTTTCTTCAGAAATCCAGCAACCTGCACTTCTGAAGTGGAAGCCCAGAAAATCTCTTGCAGGAGAGGACCCAGGTAGAACAAAACTGGAGGGGTTTTCCCATAACTGAACATCCCTAATCCCACTTTTATTTAAGACAACATCTTGATAGAGTATTTGTTTATCTAGCTCTCTATAGTGAATAGGAGACACTTCCTTTACTTGTGAGAAAAAATGACGTTTGTCAAAATCTCATGAAGCAGAGATGCTACAAAGAAAACAAACTGCAAATTCATTTCCTTAACAAGTCAAGTACATTTGACACATTATTTTAACACTGCAGATTCCCAGTTCATTCCTATCTCTAACATTCCCATGCCGGATCCAGAAAAGGAAAGAGGTACAAAAGATAGAGCTTTTTACTTCAAGGAAGAAAGGACACCGAATTTTGCATCTTTTTATGGAGGGATCTATAATAAAGCATTCAAATACATCGCATTAAAAAAAAAAAAAAAAAAAGGAAAAACCCTCCATCCCAGAAAAAGTACTTATATTTGAAAAAAATCAGTCATTCACAAATTATGAAATAGCATATTTGAACTTGCTCGTGCAGCCATAATTCTGTCCCCTTATGAATCATCCTGTATGCTGAAATTAAGCAGAATGCTGTTAGGGGAAAAAAAGGAGCACGTAATCATCAAGCTAAAGACTGTCTCATTATTCCTAAGTATAGCTCCTACTTTCTAGAGAGAAGTTTAGAGAAGCCAAAAAACAGACAAATGATCTTGAGCACAATCATCATAATCCCTCCTCAAATCCATCATGATCATTGGTCAAATCTTCAACTTTTCAGTACTGCAAATTTGGACTACAGGACAAACACCAGTAGCTGGAAAAAAGCCTGTAGAGGAGGACTAGAACAGTACCAGCTCCCAGGAGAGCCCAGTCAAGCCCATCCTCTTCCAAAGCTTGCAGATGTGCAGCACATGGTACTTCCATCCAGAAGGAAAGAGGAGAAGCTGCTCTGTTTGGGATGGTTATGAAAAGACTCCATCCATGCTCCTTCCCTCTGCTATCTCTTCACCTAGAAACTGCGAAGAAAGAGCAGGGGTTATGTAGTCTTCTGTGATATGCAAACACTCTAGCATGAATACACTTCCAACACATATTAGTGCTGCCCTGACAGCTCCTGTGGGCTGTCATTCCAGTCCATGCTGCACAGGGCACACTGACGCTGCTGAAGTTCAGTTTCTCTGGTACGCTACCGACGCTTTCCAGAAGGGGCACACAACCAGCAGGCACTGCAGCAGCAATCCACCATGTAGCTTTCTGCCTACCAAATTTTAACACTGTTGCAAGTAACAGGAGCAACGCGACATCTCAAAAGGCTGAAAGAACTGAGTAACTCTCAAGACTACTCAAATAGAAAATCTGCTCTTAGCTTCTTAGTAAGGAAGGTGCTTTCATTCGCTAAGATTACTCATTAGATCTCTTACTCTGTAGTAACTCCAAGCTTGCCATTTACTCTACCATTTTGCAAGCTGCCCCCATTCATCTGTAACGAATTGGAAATCCCAACCAATTTAGAGTGACCAATATACCAGTTATTCTACCAGTATAGGGTAGTTCTCTATAGCTTCCCCATGTGGCTAAAGTGGAAGAAGAAAGCCCCACACTATAAGGCCCTGAAGTCCAGATAATGAACAAAAGAGAGCAATCACATATTTTAAAGGTCCCTTCACACATTTGTCTAATCTTCAAACTTCGGGCCTGCATAAGAAGAAGGGAAACCACAAAAAGCACACTGTGCATTTCTGATGAGCATTAGGCGCAAGGCTGCCAGTTTATGCTATTTTATTGCAAGTCGCAACATCTCCTGCTCCACTGATGGCTCCAACCGCTGGAGATGGCACTTTCATGAGAGAAAAGTGAGGTCACACTTACACATACAAAGCAGCATCACTTAGACCAGACATGGCTCCTAGACAGGTGATCTCTGTTTATGGCCCAGCGCAAGGATATAACAGGGACCACAGGCTTGGATCAATAGCTTCAGCAGAATGCTGTGTAGATATTGCTTCTGGGCTCTCAGCTGGAAAGCTCAGTATTTGTTAGCTCTTGCAATGTCACTGCACAAGTTGATAGGAGTGAGCCTGGCATCAACAGCTCCACTGGACTGAAAACATCTGTTTATTTCCAAGCTGGAAATGACTCTGGGCTCAGCCAGCAGATGGTTAAAAGATCATTTAGACAAATCTCGTACCACAGGTGTTCCCCCAATCCAACACAGACTTTTTTTGTGCTATAAATTCTGTTTTTAAAAGGAAAAAAATAAATAACTCCAATTTCCTTTGTATTAAATATTAAAACATTACATTTGAAACCCAAACAATGTTAAGTTTCTATTTGCTTAGCTAACAACAATTCCAGTTCTGAATTTTACATGTCTGCAGATGACACTAACATAGCTGAGTCATATTAAGTAAAATTATTACTGTTCGAAGCAAATTAAGTATCAATTTAGTTTTAAACAAGTTTGGTCTCTTTGCATCTATCAGAAGTCAACTCTTGGATTTTGCTTCTATATCTCTTTTTCTTACTGTCTGGAACTGCAGTGAAAAGCCACTCAACAGAGACCTGCAGCCATGTCTATTTTTTTTTAAGCCAAGCAAATTAGGTCCAACCACTCTTTAGAACACCAAAGAAAAAATACACACACTTTTCAACATGCTAGAATGAATGTTTTTAGTTCTATCTGACAGACACCAGTCAGATCTTCTGTGATTAGATTTGCATTAAATCACATGTGCACCTAATTTTTGCAGTCTGCTAATGGTTTTTGTGGTAAAAATTCAAGTCCATTTGAATCCAACAGCAAAAATTACTTGAACATAGCTGGAATTTCACTCAGGCTTTCAATACTAGTGACAGAGCAACACAAATACTTGAGCCAACCTGCTCTGAGATGTCCCTCAGTTCAATGTATGTCTCTGTTCAGAGGCAAAACTGTCCATGTGTTTTAGGGGACACTTAGTCATGTGAAAATACCAGGGTCATCCCGTGTCTGCCAAGAAAATGGTTAAAGCTCACTATCTTTTAATTTCCATTCACAATATCTGCTGCTCATCTTATTTGGAGTGTAGCCTTCTAATAAATACAAGCTTGAGCATCTGCCCATACCCTTAGCTTATGGTATCTTGAAGATCGCTTTTCAGCTGTTAGACTTCAGCCTTACGACTCTTCCTCAAACTACTAATTTTTATTTTCTTTAGAATTCTAGGCCTAACAGATTCTGAACTGAAACACCTTTAGAACATTGCAACAGTCCTCTCTAATTTTCTTGAGGAGCTAATGTCAGCCAAAATACAGAAGATTCACAACACTACAGTAAGAACAGGGGAAAGCACAGAGACCACCTCATAAGAAATTCTTGGCATTCATTTAGTCTCTTGGAGCTGAGGATTTCAATGCATCTTACCCATTATGTCTCGGAGATCCATAAATATTATATTTCTATACAAGGAGACTGAGAAAAAAGCTCTTTAGATCAATTCTGTCTCTCACATATCATCAGTACAGGATCAAAACAAAAACAAACCTAAGCAGACTGATACTAAATCCAGTCAAGTTACCAGACAAGTCAAAAACAGCATCTGGAAGTAAAGATTTCATTTTAAGAACCAATTATACTACAAACATATTTTTGAGAATTATCTATGTTCTGTCCTGTCTGGTAAGTATTACGGGCAACCTTCCAGGCAAAATGCAATAAATATGTATAAATTCATGGCCTTACTGAGTATCTTAAAAGCAAGTATATAATAATTAGCCCACTGATGTGAAATACACAGCTCTTCTTCCAAGCAGCACTCTGTTTTGTAGTTTAGCTTTTGGAAACAAATAGCCCAAATAGCTGTTTTGATTGTAAACTTACAAATAGTTGCAGATTTCATCCTGGTGATGCAGGATGAACCTCACCCTGCAAGAGCAGACAGCTAATAAAGTTCCTGAACTTACACATCCTGCTTGGTTTTTCAGAGAAAAGTGATTTCACACAGTGTGGACACAACAGTTGTACTACTAGTGGCTGGGAAAATCTTTCCTGACCACTGGGAGCCTAAAATGCAAGATTTAATTGCATTATTGTAGCATGTAGCATGCTGATAGTAATTATTTTGACATACAAATAATGCATTTAACTGTATAACCCCTCAGCAGGTGATGGAATGCGCTTGCTACATATTATAGGCCAGGTCTCTGCCACCAAATACTGATGGTGAGGGTGTGTGCTGAAGCTGTGATATGCAGGCCCCAACAGTCCTACACAGTCTGGAGGAAGCAGCCTGCCCAATGCACATGCCAACTGGCCAGTAATTTCCATATTTAGTAGCCAAGCCTGCACTTTCCCCCTTTCACTTCTAATCGAGCTCTGGAAGGTATCATAGGGGAGACACACATGGCCTGTGTACATCTGGAGTCTGCCTAGACTTTTTTTTCTGTGAGCAGCACAGGTAAGAGGACAACTCTTCCCACTGGACCTGGAAACAGGATGCCCTGCTCATTGCAGGAGAGTTGGTCTAGATGACCTTTGAAGGTCCCTTCCATCCCAAACTTTTCTGTGATTCTATGAAAAGCAGCACAGCAACAAAACACATGGAGAGAGAAAGGTGGGAATCTGCTTTGACACCTGTTACAGCCAAATCCCAGGATATGGCCTGGAGAGGAATTCACGCAGCAAAAAGGCAACACCCCCAAGGCTAGTTCAATATAAAACTACAAATGGTACATACCTCATGAGCAATTACACTTTTACTTCCACCTTACATTGTGCATTTAAAGTAGATATCTTTGGGTTCAAAAAGAAGTATTTTTATTTTAAAATAATAATTTCAGGCACTATCCATACCTAAATAGATGCCTTGGAATTTTGAACTTCTTTTTGCTACTTACAAAAAACCAAACCAAAACACCAGAAAAACATTTTATTGGCCTTTTCTAATGGAAATTTAATTAAGCATTAGGTTTTCAGAACTCTCTTAATAGAGATTATTGATTCATTAGTTATTTTGTTTGGAATACAAGACAGATCACTGAGGTATGAAGAGAAATAGCTTCTGGAAACGTTGAAAAGCATTTGCTCTTCACAGGCATGCAGAATTCTTCCTACAGGACGAACCTATTTGCTTATTCATACAAATACATATTAAAATGCAGTCGGCTGCTGGTCATATTGTACACCACACATGGAAAGTAAAAATGCCAAACTGATCGCTCTCACACTCCTTCAAGAATATGTAACTAACATCACTACCCCTGCCCAGTCCTCAACTCTGCCAGAACAAAGGACTGATACTCTTGTCACATCAGTAAATGAAGGGCACCACAAACTACTGCATAAATTTCAAGAAACAGTGCAGGAACAGCCACCCATAAACTCCCTTTGTTTTAAAATAGAGAGCTGCCAGCTTGTGCCCTTCCACTGACAGCATCAGTACCACAGAGAAAGTCAAGATTAAATGCTCCGTTACTAAGGGCTCACAAAGTTTACTCTTCACTAGGAAATTAATCTTGCTGAGATCACTGTGCACACAGAATCAGTTTTCCCTGTGGCACACTAATTTCATGCTACTGCTAACATACTAAGAAATCCATGTTGTAAAGCAATGAGGATGGTACTCTTGGATTCAGATTTAAACTTGACTTCTGTATTCCCTCACAGGCTTCTATGAAGTACTTTGAATCAGCACCTTAAAGACACATGGTAAAACTGAGCACTGTCACAGTTCACTGCTAATTAATGAAGCTTTGGCCACTACTGTGTGACCCAGCACAGCAGTCATCCTGTCACACCACCCTCGACAGCTTTATATTAGTAGTACCTTATTTAGCACTTCAGGTCCCATGACCCATATCCAATAAGGAGGCTCTGTTTAATACACTGACGAGATAAAAGGATGTTTTTCAAGCAGTGGTTATGCAAGAGATCTATACTGCAACATAAGTCCCAGAACACTAAGCAAATGCTAAGTTATAAATAAACCACATTTTTGCTCTTAAACCTATAAGACACACCAGCCACCTACTTGCAACTGAACTGCGTCCATTATAGCTGCAAACACAGGCTTTTGTTAAGATTCATCAATTCACCTTTATTGAAATAAAAAAACCCAAGCAACATCCCACAACCCCTCCCCCCCCAACTTCAACAGGATAATCATTAACATTTCTAGGAGGTAGGAAACTCAGAAAAACATGTCCAAAGACAACCAGATGAGAGCAAGGAAGCTGTATCTGTATTAACTATTGGATTAAAATCACAACTAGCTGGTCAAAACACTACTTTAGTCAAACCATCAATGCTGCACTCACCCCTTCAAGACAATCACTACCTGCTACATAATTTCTCTATCTCCAGACAAAGGCGCTCTAGCACTTTCAATGAAATTTAAGTAAAGCAATGAGTGCATACTCCCTAACTAAACCCAAAGTCCGAGACCTCAAAGCAACTACATGCCAGGTCTGGATTAGAACTCGTGTTTCTGACTTTTGGTCTGGCACTCAGTGAAAAATGCCACTGCCATAAAAACAAAAGCCTTCAGTATTATAAGTGTAGGTTGTTGGGGTTTTTAAAATACATATATAAAATCTTCCAAAAGCAAGATTAATTTTGTTTTAAAGTCTTTTTTGAGTCAGAAATATAAACACAGAAAACCCAATACATATTCTCCAATAAAACATGAATATCTGCAAGAAATAAAGATTACACTGGCCTCAGGTTAGAGATTTACTGCACTTAACACTGTAAAAACAAGCAATAGAAATAAAACAAACTGCTTGCTGCAAAGACCAATAAGGGGTTTAAAGAGGCAGGATCTTGTGATCATTCACTGCTAATCTTCATAGCTCCAAAATGCCAGTCCTTAATGAAACCGCTACTCCCCCATGTTGTCCTTCTCATTCTCAAAATACTGATTTCAAACATGATGCTGACAATTGATAGTTCATGACCTGTCGAGACCATAACACTTGAAAAACACAAGATAGAAAGTTTTCAGATGGTATCAAACATGCTCTGAGAGACCATAATCAAAGGCATCCACTGCAAACTTCGGAACAAGACTGAGATGGGAAAGATGCCAAGATGACAATCAGAATTCCAAGATTTTTAAGGCCCTAGAAACGAACAGGCTTTCAGGACAAGATAAACTGGCTTATTCACATGCTACCTCAAGACTCATTAAGTACTTCAGAAGGTGGTTTCTGAAGTGACATAAACTGGGCTCCAAAGTACTTAATCTGAGACAATATTTGCAGTAATAAGATTACACAGTTCTGAATAAGTATATACTCTCTCTCTATATATATATATTTATGTGTATATATATTATATATATGATTTTTTATACCTATATATATATATATGGGAAATCCTGCCTGACCAATTTGGTGGCCTTCTATGATGGGGCTACGGAACTGATGGACAGGGGTAGAGCAGTTGA
>WYDI02013939.1:40165-55719 GCA_009867235.2 Psittacus erithacus | reverse complement strand
TGGGATTGCTCCGACTCAGGTGCAGGACCTTGCACTTTACATTGTTGAACTTCATAAGGTTGGCATCAGCCCACCTCTCAAGCGTGTCAAGGTCCCTCTGGATGGCACCCCTTCCAATGGATGAAGCATTTCAGATGGAATCTATCAAGTGCTGCATAAACAGCATTTATAATCACTTCCCTCAGTCCCCTGCCTGTGGGCCTGTTAATTACAGCCTGGGATGCTGTTGGTCATCTTTGCCACCAAGGCACTCTTCAGGCTCATGTTTAGCTTGCTGTCTAGCAAGATCTCCAGGTCCTTTTCAGCAGAGATGTTCCCCAGCCAGTCTGTCTCCAACCTGAAACACTACACATGGATCTTCACTCCCAAGCACAGGCTTTGCATTTTTGATTAATTTCACAGTACTTCCATTGGCTCAGTCCTCCAACCTACACAAGTTCCAATGGACAGCAGCCCTGGCCTTGAGCGTATCAACCTACATTCTAGTACCAGATTCCCGTATCTGCTGGAAGCCAGATTATTGTGGTTTCTTCATGTTACTGATGCTGACCAACTTCTACAGGTTACTCTAACAGAAAGGTTCTTAAAAGTCAATTCACTTCCACAAAGACACAGTTTGGAGCACCAATGGACCGATTTGAAACAAGGCAGTGAAAATACCCTTAGATTGCAAATATCTGACTAAATATATTCCTTAATGCCAGCACAAAAACAAGAAAAGGGACAAGACAAGATAATGTACTCCTACATGTTTGCACTACATGCTACATAAAAATGTGCAAACAGAAATCATGACTAATTCTCATAAGGCCTGCTACTCTATTTTGCAAAATTAATGTTGATCTTGATATAAAGAGTAAATTATGACATCAAGAGTAATGAATAAATTTACTCTTCAAAGTACAGAAGTAAATTACCACATGTTAATAGTTAAAATTGAAATGTTCATATTTTGCATAATTCTAATATCTCATCTAAAATAATTGTTTCCAGAGACACCAGACTTTTGGTTTTCTACTATAAAAATAGTATTCTTAGTAAAAGAAAATCTTAAAAAAGCATTAGAAGGAAATATTGCCAACTTAAAGGTGGGGGGGACAGGGGAGGGTGTCTATGAAAAATATTCTGTCTGGTCATTTCCAATGAATCCACATGAAAGTACTCACAAAGACCTGTGGAAATGTACATCAGTATTTAACATCTATTAACAAGCTTCTCCCCTTATCCCAAACAAAGCATTACACAAATTTTCACCTTAAACAGAATACAAGAACAAGATTAATTTGATTCAAAGACAAAAAATTATAAAAGATAGCTACTAAAAAGTGAATAAATTATTGTATTAATTTAATAGAACCTATTGAGATAGCCAGTATATTAGATAAAAATAGTAAACAGCACTAAATGCATTTATGCCGTTTCCATTGAAAGTATGCAAGTGTTCACATGCATTTTAAAATGCCACAGTAAAAATGCAATAAAACTCTCAGTCACCCTCTTTTACTACCCAGAAATTCTAAAAAATAAGGAATATGTGAAAAAAAAATTAGATTTTTATTTTACGTATACTCATACACATACTCATTGTCACACTAACTCAACTTTAATTATGATTCACGGTGTTTTAAATATTAGGTTCACGACCTCAAGCACTGTAATTTGTTTCTAGATGAGGTTATTAATGCTTACTGCAGGAGAAAAGATTGCATACATTCTGCCATCTTCTGCATGTGGCAGCAAAATTAGAGCCTGAAATCCCAACAAAAACAAAAAAAAAAAAAAACAAACCACACAAACACTAAAATCCCATAACCCCTCCCAAAAAAACCAACAACCCACAAGTACTTTTGTACCACAACACTGCTACAGCTTTTAAGTAAAAGCTCTCTGTTTTCCTATCACGTTAAAAATCCACAAGTGTAAAACCAACTGACAAAGAGGAATAATACACTTCCTAGCTCTCAGTACTACCCATTTTGGTCAGAACTCAAAAGAAGCACAGCTTCAAAGTTTGGACTGTTCTTCTTACTAGAAATTACTTAATGCTGAGACTATAGCAAGCACAAATATCCTTATGACTGCAGCATTAGTGCCTGATAATATAATGCTAAATTTCTCATTTAAAATAAAACCAAAGCCGATTAACATGCAAACTTTCTGACATCTTCTGCCAGCTTATTTAAGAGTATGTCAGTATGTCTGGCCTGCAGTTCAAAGAGCTGATGAAAGAGTTACAATGGGACTAGGCTTTAACCACTTCTAAAAGGCACAGCTGCATCACAAAGAGGATGTATGAACCACTTCTAAGACAAGCACTCAAGTTTAACAGTACTATGTACAGTCTAACCACTCCAGGATAAAAATAACTTCAATGTTACTTTGTTGAAAAGATCTTTACTATAATACCTGAAATGCCTATCTGAGCAAGAAAAGCTTAACATCCAATTTTCTTCACTTCAAGTATTTTTCAGGAGAGGTACTTTATTTCCAAGTAAACATGGTACAAATATACAATATGTAGTGAAAACACAAATAATTTCAAAGAGGAAAGATTTGGTTTGGGAGCAGGAGATTTCGTATGGGAATTTAAAAACTTTTCCTATTGAGGAAAATTCAAGCAGTGACAAACACCACAAGCTCCAGAGCTCTGTTCTAAATGAACAGAAGTGGGCTGGCCACAGGCTTTCATGAAAGCACACTTTTGGCAACCAGGTTGGAAATTTTCAGAGAAAAAAAGCAAACCCTGCTTAGTAAAACTCATTAAAACTCCTTCTTTCAATTTTTAAACATTTATCTTATTACATGTCCCTGCACCAAGTAGCAATTGAAAAGTTAATAAAAAATTGAGAGCAAGTATGTAAGAGCTGAAAGATCAGCACCCAGAATAACCATTTTGTCTTCCCTTCTCCTTCTGTCACATCCCAGGCTACAACAAGGTGATCCACACACCTCCCTTGGTGAGCTACACCCAAGTAGTGTTCCTCTGAATGCAACGCAGTTGCTCCTCTGCCAGGAAAGCAGCAGGCCAGCCAGACCATGCTAGGCCAGCTTTCTCAGTACAGAGAAGTCTCACATTAGCAGAGCATTATTCTGAGACAGGACCTACACTCTACTGGCCTTGAACATCTTTCAGTAGGGAATACTCTCACAGTAGCAACAAACCCAGCTTCTAAGGAAAAGCAACCTCAAAATTCCTAAAATTCTCTAAAATTCCAGTATTCTAGAAATTCTTATATTCCTAAAGTAAGAATAGAACTAGACACCAGCATGAACCTGTAGCAATTTGTCTGTTGGATGTCAGCATGACAAACCTCATAAAGACTTAACTCTCCCTAAAGAAGTTGTGTTGTATCTGAAGTCTGTCGAGACTTAAGTGCTTTTCAAGAGACGCATACGGAATCTTTTTGGGAATGTAATAGTATAAGTATTTTCAGGAAAATTTATGTTCTTAATATCACACAGTAGCCATAACTAACTTTGGAAAACAATACAATGAACCATCAGGGGGAAAAAAGTAGTCTTGCTCAAGTTAAGGAAAGGAAAAGTGTGCATAAACTCCAACAAGTTAAATGGAAAACTACCAATAAAACTAAACAAGATATTCAGTGGAGGAGCTCGCTAAGGAATAAAAATGACTACTAAAATGCATTTCAAAAGGTAAGAGAAGTAAAAGCTTGAACAACTGCTGCCAATAATGGGTAAGATAAGGACAAAGGTAAAATTTGTAATTTTACAATCACAGAAATCAAGAGCTCAGAAGAAAAAAAAAAAAAAAAAAACAAACCACAAAGAACAAATCCAAAAGATCAACCACAGTAAGAATTCTCTACATTACTGTTCCCTAGAGAGGTGCCTGCATTTTGGAGGGGAAAATATAAAAGATTACAGAAAATGAAAATGAAAGTATCAAACCACCACAAACAGACCATATTATTGCAAGAGTTCCATGTAAACAAAATATAAAAGTAGAGAGCTATAAACTGTGATTTTAACTTTCTTTCCCTGGAGACAATAGTGGATTACTGGAAGGTGGGTAAATGTTTCATCTGTTTTTAAAGAGCACTGATGTTATCTAAAATATTTGCTCTACATGTACCAAATTTGCGGAAAATGTCAAGTTACAGAACCAGTAATCCTACAAACATATAAATTATATTGGAAAAGAATCAGAAAGGCTTCTCTACACCAAGATCATGAGTAATCCATCTATTAACAGCTCTTCACCAAAAGCAAATGGATGTACTCAATACAATGCAGCTCACCTTTCAAAAAAAACCCAAAACTTTTAGCAAGAACATTGACAAAAGAAAAAAAAACCTCAAGTAAACTAAATTGTCATTGTATAGGACAACAGTTCTCTTCTGGACTAATGACCAATTTTAAAAGTGGGAATAAATGGCTACCTTTTCCCAAAGAAGGTGGATTAGAAATAATATTCACAAAGATCTCTGATGGGATCTGTTCATGCGCAGTAGGGGCTCACTGATTTCAGGTTTTCTGTTTTGCTTTCTACAGACAATTTTGAACATATCAAAGAAGTTCAACAATGAACTGGTCAAGTTTATGGAATATGAAGTATTTGGAACAGTCAGTGCTGAAGTCTTTTGTAATAGTACATGAAAAGGTCTCACAATACCAAGAAATTCCTAGCTGAGAAGAGGAAACTAATGCATGCAAGAAGAACAAATAATCCTTAATACGCATATGCAATAGCGGACTACATTGTTACCTCTTAAGAAACAGAACCTGCAATGTGTTGCACTTTAATGGGTGGTAACCATGGAGGAAAAAATTCAAATACTCAAAATTATCAGGAGAGGAACTGGGAGGTACACACATACTGTTAAGACGTGTCATTTTAGTCCCTGCTGATCAAAAAAGATAAATTTGAACTAAAAGTCACAGGAAAAAACAACAGTATGTAGAGGCTTGGAAGAGCATCTGTGCAAGGAAAGACTGCATCAGAGAGGCTTCTCCATCTTGGAAGAAACATGCTCTAGAACAGGAACAGAACAGACACCTACATACTTATGAATAGAATCAATAATATAACCACAGAATAATTATTTCTCATGAAATATTAGAGAGCATTATATAAAAGGATCATATATAGGTATAAAACATATGGAAGTCTTTCACAAAATACAGTGAAACTGCAGAACACATTGCCATGGACAATTAAGAAGAAAAAAAGAATAATGGGCTTAAAAACTTTCAGGCAGAGAAATGGGGGAGAAGCTCCTGAGAAACTACCATACATGTTGCCCCAATTGTATCCTATCACTGTGGAAGCCTCTTAAGCCTGAAGTAGCATGTACCAGTGTATTTATGAAAAGAAGCAACAATATGTCATATCATGGTATCTTACGCTCTTTCCAAAACTATCCAGCACTGATTCCTGTTGGATTCTGGACAATAAGCTTGATCAACTTTTATTCTGACCTTAGGTTTCATTATTTGCATTAATGACATCAGGATGCCAACACTTAGTTTTCAGCATCTTCCCGTAAACCTTATGTGACCATGAAAAGTAGCTCAACTATCAATAGTGTAACATTTCTAGTTGTAGCAGAATTAACAGATTTAAACCTATTGATATGCTACTCTGCTAATATTAATGTTTAAAACATAGCCTTCTAAACCACATATGGTTTCCACAGCAGTAAAGCAGATACTTTAGGGAAGTGGAAGGTAACACATGCAGACTAAGAATACAACCCTCCAAAATTATACAGCCACCTTTTTGCCACTAGGTTGAAATTTAAACAGCAAGTTGTCCTAAAGATCTCAGTAGAACACATACATCTTAGCTGCACCCTTTCCCTTACTGGGGTCTGAAATATGTAAGTTTGAAAATCTTGTTTATGCCTTTCTAGACCAAAGGTTAAGTTAGGTAGTTTGCTTTCTCCTGTCTCTCTGGATCAGCACTTGCAGAGAGAACAGCCTCATCCTCCCAACACAAAAACCTGAAGAAGGGGTAACTCATATCAAAACAAAACACTAGATGACTCAGGACCACTCCATTCTTACTTCATTCAGTGCAAGACATAAAATACTGTGAAACTAAAGTTGTAAAGGTATGTTCTTTTCTGTCACATTTTAAATTGATAATCTGAAGAGACAGGAGTTATTAAGTTTACTTCTTTTAACACACTTCAGAAACTACTACTAAATTCAATCCCTAATTTAATTAAGGTTTCCACTGTAGTATTGCTTTTGCAACCCACAAGTAAGCTATCATCCATAATAGGTAAAATAATGTACACAGATATGCTGTTACCTAACTCATCACGGTAAATGAATACTTTAAAAGGCAAGCTTGTAAGCACTATCATATTTAAGCCATAAGACATAAAAGGGTGTGCATATGCTGTAATAATGACACACCTTAATAATACACGAAGTATGTCATTATTATCCCATACTACACACCCTAAAATGCTTCAGTATAGATCACATCTATGTATTTAACAAATGAAATTAGGACACTTAGAAAAGTTGCCTAATTAGTGGCTGATACTCTCAAAATGTTTCATTAAAAAAATAATAAAAAAGAAAACCACAATATAAAATATGCCACCAAATATTCCATGTAATATAACCGAATTGTACCAAATATAACTATTTCTAACCATTTTTTCCATCATCATCAAATTACAAATATAAACTGACAAAAAATACTTGCGTCAACAAATGCACTCATGGTTCCTACAAAAACAGGTTAAAACGGGATGGAGAGCCATTGAAAAGGATCTCTGTTTTACAGAATTTTGCAATGTTCTTGCAGTCTTAATGGTGAGCCTGGAAAGACAAGGTGCAGCTAAAACCTTTAAAGAGGTTTTTCAGTTTTCTTGGAAAACTGCCTCTGCCTTTCCATGTTAACAACCCAAAAAGTGGTTTATTAAGGTCAATTAACTTCAGTTTTCTCTATTAAATCATAAACTGAACGCAGGGACTGAGGAGTTAAGTGATTTTAGCTGAACTCTTCCACAACAACACTATACTACTTGCAATCTAAAGCCTAAGTCAGCACAGAAATCTGACATTTGCTTAGGTTTTCCTTATTTGTATCATTGTTCACTTTGGAAGTAAACTGAAACATTTTGAAAAATATATTACTGAACACTTAATACGATCTACTTAGCCTTTGCCATGCAAAACACAAACAAAATCATGTTTATGGCAGCCAAAATAAACACAAAAACAGCACAAAATTCAAGGCCTTCTTCTTAAAACCAACTGAAATGTATTTAAATATTTATTAACTGCATATGATTCCACAAAATCCATTACTGCAATACATTTTCTCAGGCATATTCAAAATAACTACTTACTTTCTTCAGCTGAGGCATACTATTACAAAAAACTAACATCAACAATCTTTCAAGCCTGATCAAGCTTGACAAAATGATTGTTATTTAATGGATTTCCACTCATTTAACATCTCTCTGGTTATATAATTTGGGAACAAGTTTCCAACTCATGTGAAATTATTTACAATTGTATTACCCAAGAACAAAGAAAATTGTAGATATTCATTTATTACAATATTCCCCAACAGTTTTCCAATGACACAGTTGGAAGTACTGCTAATCTTTCAGATGAAAGACATTCAGACATGAAATGACCAAAACACATCCCTTTAAGTAATAGTATTGATCAAAGTGAAACAAGAAACAGATCTTCAATTTCAAAATAGAAAACTCTGAAAACATGCTTATATAAGTGATTCATCCATAACCAAAAACAGTTATTTTCCAAGCAATTCTTGTTCCTTAGTGCAAATATGATAACTCACTGTGGATACTGAAAAGCCCCTCATATAGACGTTGCTGCTGCTCTAAATTGGGGTGGGGAGGTTGGGGGGAGAATGTACTCTCCACCCACTTTTCAAGAGGTCTTGCCAATTCCGCTGTTATTTGGGACAGGAGATCAAATTCAATATACAAGACACGAAAAAGGAAACAATACAGTTAAAAATGAAGTGAGGCTGATTTTGTGTGTGACATTTACAGAAGGGGAGTATTGCTTGGTGTTAAAATACTATATTATAACGTAGACTTTCCAGTAAATTACAAAAGGAGATATTCTTTCTTGAACAAAATTTGTGAATTTATTTGTATTTTTTAGAATAGAAGAATGTTTCCCTGCACTATTACGTAAGTCTAACATAAAGCACCAAAACCATAACTGCATTTGGCATTTTTAACACCAAAGCATATTTGCTTGAATATAGCACAGTGTAATATAATGCAGCAATCTACACAAAGTAATTACATGATCTGCCATTGTCTCACCAGTTTGAGACATTCACTAGAATGAATTTTGGTTGTACTGCCTTTCCTTAAGCAAGAGCTAAAACTTCAAAATCAGACGACATGAAACAGGGGATGGGAACAGAAAATTGAAGCCAGTTCTTCTATTAAATTCCTCACAATTTATTGCAGAATGACAATAGGAATATTTGCAGCTCAGTAAAACAGGAATTCATTTTATTTGGGGTGCAGGGTGCTATTACACATTATTTATTACATTAAAATTGCTGTATTCCTAATTTTACATATATACCGGTTGCTTTAGTTGAAGTAACTTGGCAGAGATTCAAGTCAGAATATGTATAGAATCACAGAATGGTTTGGGTTGGAAAGGACTTTAAGATCATGTAGTTCCAACACCTTGCCATGGGCAGGGACACCTTTCACTAGATCAGCTTGCACAAGGCCCCATCCAACCTGGCCTTGAACACTTCCAGGGATGGGGCATCCACAACTTCCTTGGGCAGCCTGTTCCAGCATCTCATCATTTGCACAGTAAAGAATTCCTTCCTATTACCCAATCTAAATCTCCCTTGTTGACGTTTGAACCCATTACCCCTTGCACTATCACTGCAGTCCCTGATGCAGAGTGCCTCTCTGGCATCCAGAATATACTTTCAAGAACAAAGATATTTTTTGCTTGAAGATAACTGAAAACCTGGTCAGTATCTGAGTGTGATCTGGTTTTCATTATCTTCTTTTGCTAACATAAATAAAAGATGGTTTCACATGAAGGTTAAGGAACCATGCAGTGCAAGGAAAAGATGAGCAAGTAGTTTGGAGACACCTGTATGACAAAGTACGGATGGAAAAGTTTCTTTAGAAAAGCTCAGTAGTACCTTTGCTTATGCTCTTAATATGTGGGGAGGGGTAGAAAGGAGTGTGTTTGGGATAGGGGCATTGTTGTTGGGGGGGGGGTGATGGGGATGGGCGGTTGGTTGGCTTTTTTTCCTTGAATTCAACTTGCATTAAAACCTGTGAGACTTGAGCTATCCAGTCAGGGAAGCTGTTGAGAGTAAGTTCCCAAAGCCATTCAGAAGTAGATTTGGGTATCACTGTTCTTCCTCTTTGCCTAGGCTCACTCTGCAGCTCAGGCTTAAATGAGTTGCAGGCTGAAAGAGAACTACAAACTGTAAAAGGATCATCATACAAGTAGCATTTACCACAACTAAAGACTGAGCTGCCTTATCTCCAAATCTGTGAAAGTTGGAGCGTCAGAGATCCATACTAGACGCCAGTTCAACTGCTTAATTTATTACTGCAGTGCTGATATAGAAATAAAATTCCTTTTTAGTTTATCCTGGTATCCGTTACAGCTAAGTAAAAGCACCTGTTCAAGTGATCATTTCACAGCATGTCCTTCAAAAACATAAAGACGCTGCAACTAAACATACCTGAGAGAGATCTCTGTCAGCAAAACTAAATATGGTTGTAACACTACAGGGATCAGACTGCAGCATTAACACACTCATCTTACAAATCTGCCACTTCTAAAGGTTTGGCCTGTATCAGTTTCTTTCTGACACTGACAATAGCAATGAAGACAGAGAAAGAAGAGAAGGATTTGCTAGGACAAGACCAGGTAAACTGCTGACAAAATTACTGATTACACAATACTGGTTCCATACTCAGAATTCATTTTAAGTTTATGACAGATCCACATTCAGGAGTATTTCAATATAAAGACAAAAATCTTTCATCAGTAAACAGCCTTACAATACACACTTACAAAATATACTGAGTACATCTATATTTTTCTTCTTCCTCTTAATACAAACTGTATTTTGCATATAAAAGTATATTATTTATTTACTCTTACTTTACTATAATGAAAAGCAAGCTCCATAAAATTACTATTTGTTAACTTTTACTTAAAATAAGGAGATTTCTTCACTAAAATTCTCATTGTCATTTACTAAATCCTTACTAAAATAAGGATATCAAAACCATACTGGAAGTTACTATAGACCATATTATTAAATAAAAATACAGACGGAAGAGGGCCATCTAACTAGCCCAGCTCCCTTTTACATCTTCTAACCTGCAAGTTCATTCATAAAATTTTCCTCTACCCATCTACCAATACCAGGTTTTGTATAAAAGAAAACAATATGCTACATGTTATTAAGGAATAGACCGGAGTCTAAAAAGTCTGCACAAGAAAAGCTGAAAAATCTGAAAGTGGTTTTGCCAATTCCATGCAATTAGTCAAAAGAGAGCATCAACACACTATACTGAAACAATATTAAGTAGTCTGCTTTACAAACAAACAAACTAAGCCCCCAGCCTCAGCATTCATAAATTCAACTCCTTTTCATACTTAAGATAGTGATGGTGCTTGAGGCCAACACGCTGCTTTGACAAAAACTGGAAATAAGCCTCCAAGCCCCTTCCCTAGAACTCTGCATGGCACAGTCAGTCAGACACTGAAGCACAGTCAACCAGCCACTTTCTCCCCAGGCTACTGTAGGTTTTTGTTTCAGGTGTATGTTTAGAGTACACAGGCTCTCTGCCCTGTAAAGTGCCCAGAAAAGAAAACCAGGAATTATATGAATTAGATACAGCAAAATGTCTCTGCACCAATTTTTCTGTATGGCATATAACTGGATAATACAAGGGCTGATGCAATGAGCTGCAGCACACAATACTCAGAATCGTGAAGGGTTATCTTAATTGGGTTTTTTTTAATTTTTCTTTTTTGTTCTGAATAAAAACTTATACTGTATAAAGACATCACAAAAGCCTCCAAGTTTAAGAAGTAAGGCTTTAAAACTGCTAATTTAAGCCAGCACAAGAAATCTGCATCCAACAAACAAAATTTATACAGAGTGCAAATCAACAAGTTGGTCAAACTGGGGAGGTGGGGGAATATCATGGTCTCCAAACACTACTGATCAGAAATTCTTAGCATGAAAAGTATCAGCTTTAACAAAAGACAAACCATTAACAAATCTATTCAGACAAATGTACAATAGCCTTTATTTTCCATTAGCCTGTTTTCTTGAACTATTAGAAAACATTCCAAACTGATTTATAGTCATAGGAATCAACCTCACAGATAAATTATTTCTGGATTCCCAGAACATTCAATGACCCAGTTCAAATTTCACAATCTTGTATTCAGCCCAATAGACTGTGTTTGATTAGATGCACATTATCTGCCTTTCTGCTCCTTCACACAACCCTAGAAAGGATAGCTCTGTGACAACTGGATATATAGTTATAAATTCAATAGGCAACAGTCTTGCTTTCTGGCTCTCTCCAAAACCACACAAATTCTCAGCTCCCTGCACAAACACACCGAAAAAAAAAAATCAAACACCACCACTCCTCTCCCCAAAACTTCAGTCAAAAAATTACCTAAATTACAGCACTTCAAGCATAAAAAAGTGTCAATTTTTTTACAGTAGGCTGACAAAAAAGTTAGCTGTAATGATAAAGTGAAACAAAACATGGGAATTTTAAACTGTCCTGGGTTCAGCAGGCTTAAACCACGACAAAACAATGAATTGATAAGTGGTTCTGTGGTACTTCAATGCCTTCCTGGATTTACATTTGCCCAAGTTTAATTTTCTCTCTTCATCTCTGGTAGTTACAGGAACTTGATTCAACAGTGACATAAAGAACTCTTAAAAATAAGCTTGCTATAGTTAGCAACAAAGACAAACACCTGACAATCATACTTAAAGACAAAATCTCATCTCTCATGGAAATCCACACAGATTTCTTCATTCATCACCATTCTGATGTCTCATTTTGGTATCTTCCCAATGAGTTACTACCATCTCCCTCTGCAGAGAAGCAAACAAGCACACAGATGGAGAGCCAAACCATAAGCTTTTCAGATGAATAAATTTAAAAAGAGCCTCAGGAGAATATCCAAGCTACTCCCCTTTTCATGCCTTACTGTTAGCCTCACACAAGTCATTCCTCATAGCTGTCTTAACATTAAAAACACAAAACACTGTGCAAAACTTTTTTTCTAAGCAGTGTGAGCTCCATCTATCTAAATGTTTCTTACTGTTTACACCAAATCTTTTTTGCTGTAGAATCCATTCACCATTACTCTCCTTACCCTCAAAGGAGAAGAACAGTTTATTCCTTTTATTTATCTGAAGTCTTCTCAGGTCTAATCTCTGGCCACCTCAGGATAGTGTTTACCTTTATGCAAAAGCTAAACTTCGCAGCCCAAGATGCACAATACTCAGTTGCCACAACACAAGACAGAGACATGCTTACACCTGTATACTACTAATTCAGACAAGGACAGTCCACTGCACGTGGCACAACCGGAAAATAGTAGCTTTGTATTATAAGAGATCTGGATGTCACAGTGCACTTAAATACATCTCTCTTCCTTTCTGTGTATTTGGGACAATATCGAAACACTGCTGCAAACTCAGAAGGCACAGCACTTACAGTATTTTAACTGGCTTATAAGTATATACTGCTCTGTGTCTTTGAGGACAAATTCCTCTTTTGTTGCTTGCATTCCAAACTTACACCATTTGTCTTCATGTAGAATTATTCTGAAATAATTTTCAATTATTAGTAGCCCAAAGTGGAATAAGTCACTCAAAGAACCTATTCTGATGTTAAGAACATATTCAGCTATTCAAAACCACACAGCACTTTAAGGTCATATATTGCATTCATCTAAGTTAACTTCCAAGTATAAACAAACATTTTTGGAAAAAGACAAAGCACACCCATAACCAGGCTATTCCATAAAGTGTTGATGGAAAGCAAAGCTGAAAAGAATTTAAAAAGAAAAACTTGCCCAGAAATTATCCTCTCAAAAAATTAAATATAATAGGATACCTACCAGTTTTGGTTTCTGGAGATATAGCCCATTTTCATATAGAGTGAATTATATGTTGCCCTCCCTTTTTAGTCCAGACTATTTCTTAGTTCCTCTAAATAAGCATGAAAAATATTCACAAATGTTTTTGTGTTCACACTGAGCACATACAGGTAATAGGATAAACTGACAAGGACAAAATTCTTACTGAAACATACGAGCTACAAACCCATTTAATTCCAAAGGTATTATACACATTAGCCTTGTACCCTATGAAACTGAAGAGTAAAGAATGCTCCATAACCCTGCAGACTCTGAAATCTCAGAGAAGGATAGGGGGAGAGAAAAAACACCACACGTGTGTAAGAATCCTAGACTGGCTGGACGAAGGCAGACAGGGCTGTTAAGGGCAAGAACAAAACAGATCATTCTCAAATACCCAACAAGAGAGGGAACTTAAAGAGTAAGAATGATGATACTGAAAGATTTCCATCACTGTAACACTATTTAAATGAAAAACAATCATATTTGCATCACTACATTCAGTGAGTACCTCCATTATCTCCACCCTTACATATATAACTTTTTTTTAAAAAAAAGGAACATCAGAAAACATTTAATAATCAATATTTCAGGACCTTCAGGAAAAACAGGGTCTCCAGGAGACCTCTCAAAGGTGAGTCTATTAGTTGAGAATACCTGACACTGAAAATACCAAGATACTCCTGGAGACTGCAAATGTTGCAACAGGACTTAACCATAAGTCTCAATCTCCTCTGCCTGCCCATTATGCAAAAGCCCTACAAGCAGAAACTTACAGAAATGCCCATGTTGCAGTCTTTCCTCTAATTTTTAAAGAGGATGAGAAAAAAAACTTACAGACAGTTATACAGATACTCATGCAGATACTGAATCACACACAAAGCTTAAGTGGAAAAGACCATCTTATGCAGCAAAGTATTATTTATGGGGTGAGAGATATCAAGAATAAAGAAAATCAACCCAAATCATACTATGATTCTACAAACATCTGCATTTCTTAAGAAAGAGTTTTAAAATGGTTTTCTCCTCCCGCAGATTTTAAAATAATTTAACTTAAAATATCAGGGGGAAGGAACGGAAGAGGCAAGAACACCTTATTAGTTTTAAAAAAGGTTACACTTCAATACACTCTATTTTGAATAATCTCCATGGAAAGAAGTTGAAGCTCCACAAGGTGCCACTTCAATATTTTACCATTTTTACTAAAAATGTTTACTGTATTATAAATTATTCCAGTTTTCCCCAGTTGTAAACAAAACAAACAAACAAACAAAATGGATAAAACATATTAATTGCACCCTTTCACTGTATTTAGCCAAGTAAGACCAAGTTTTGATACACAAGGACTACTTGCAAGTCCTTAGATTTCAATATCAAATTATTTTACCCCACTAGTCTACAAAATCCAGGAGCTAAAATCTACACAGTAAATGCAGTGGGATTCTAAAACCAGAATCCAAGTATTTTACAGCACAGCAGAAACATTACTGTAAAGCAGACTACATTTATGGCACTCAAAGATTTCCACTGGAGGCTAATATAGGCAAGTTAAAGGAATATAAACTGAGTCCATAAGAACTCCAATAAAAAAAGTTAGCCATACTTTTGCTATCATCTGTTTTCTACTAAATGCTGAAACCGCCTGTACTGCAACAAAATGAGAACGAAAGAACAATCTTTCACTGAGTTCTGTGATGCAATTCTACAACAAATAATTACATATTTAATGATTCTTGAGAGATTCTTGAGGGGAAGGGGGAAAAAAAACCCCAAACACAAAACCAAAATCTCTGCAGCTAACCATGTGCACTTCAGAAGTTAAATGGATGCTGTAGAGAATCCTTTATTCAGGTCCTTAAAAGCATTAATGTTGCAGAAAAATTGGCTTACAGATCAGCTAGCTAAGACTGAGGCATTTAAAGATTAACCCTCTTAAAATTTTAATCACTTCAGGCCTTTACTGGCTAAGCTGCAACCCAGTTTCTCTTACATCTTATTTAAAATAACAAGGTAAAATGTTCAAACACCAGATTTGTTCCCTAGAAAACCTGATTCACACCAAAATGGTAAAACAGGTAATAACACTAAATAAATAACGCTAATAAATAAAGAGGTAATAACACTAAATAAAATAATACTAAATGATTAGCACTTGAATTTTAAAACTAATATTTTGACAGCATGCGTAATGATTTTGAGATCCTGTACTGGGAATCTCCAAAAGTTTTGGAGTTCACTACTTAAAAATCTGGCTTACTGTAAAATGCCTTCAGTTGAGTGACAAAAATCCTGGTTTTCAATGCAAATCTAAAGACATTTGTTGGGTTTTTAGGGGGGGGTGGGGGTGGGGGGGTGGTGATAACTTTCTCAGCCCAATTGTGAAGCTCCATCAGCAG
>WYDI02013939.1:0-40142 GCA_009867235.2 Psittacus erithacus | reverse complement strand
ATGTATACCTGTCACTTATAAATCATGTTTGTTATCATGAAGTGGACAGTTCTGGACAGGACTACGAAGTTGGTTTTTGTCCCAAAGACTGAGCTCTACTAGGTCAGTCAAAATACAGATATACTTTGAAAATACATAAACACCACTCATTAACCTCATCTGATTTCTTTTCATATCTCACGTTAGTTAGAATTTAAGAGTTGAAGCCAGAATTTCATAAAAGACATACTTTATGTCTATTTAAGAGTTCATATCTGAAGCAGCTCCAAAGGTGCAAAAATGCTAAGGTCTACACCAAAGATAAGGCTCTACAGAAAGAAGTAATATGCTCACTCCAACAACACCAACTTCTCCTCTAGAAGGAAGCAGACATCCTACCAGATCTCAACTAGACGCATCCAGCCTCTCTTCAAAAGCCTGTCCTCTGACCATCATAACTCATGCAAGCTTGCATTAAGTAACAGTTTTTACAATTTACAGTTCCATTTTATAATTTAAGTAATTACCTGGATAGCTGATTAGCTCATCGAGAAATGTATGTTCATATGTATACTTGCACACACTTGAAATGAAAATTACTAATTCATGGCACTACCACTACCACCACTAACTGCTACAAGGAGTAGCAGGGAAGAACATTTCCCACTAACTGCACAAACACACTATATCTAGTTTAAACTCAAGACAATGTATCTTTTTCTAGGTATGACTTTCATTGGCCTAATTAGCATAAATCTCCCAACACTGAGTAATGCAGATGACACTTAGTTTAGCTAATTTAGCCCTGGGACAAAAATTAATATATAGTGTAACATTACATACCAAAGCTTCCTCCTTTGATGTATAACTAATTATGATGTCTAGAAAGGTATACAGCAGAATTAAAACTGGATTATAAACTAGAAGAATATGCAGATACATAAAGCAAGCTCATTCAGTCAGCAGAGTCTCTCTCAAGCATTCTTTCTACACAGCAAGAACAAGAAGTTTAAGTATCCTCATTTTAAACTGCTCCGTACGTGCCAGCTGATTTCAGAGGGTTATTTTTAAACTTAAGCTGTATCTTGTAAAGCTCGAATAATTTCTTTGAAACAGTCAGACTATGGACAAGGACACCCAAACATGTTCATTTAAAATATGACGGGGGGCAACTATCAGTTTGGTATCTTCTAACTGCATTCTTTAGAAAATCAACTACTTACCCGCTTTTCTGAGTCAAAGATTTTATTAACTTTAAGAATGGGTAAATCTCTCTCCACTTCTCAGAGTCAGCTTACTTCCATGAAACCTGAGGATAGTCACTTTGACTTGTATTTCATAGTAAACTGCAGATGGACTGCCATTTGTCAGCAAGTTGAAGATACTCAGATTCAAAGCTGAAATTATAAAAAATGTTTCCTACATTCCTCTTGCATAGCCCACAAAAGTTTCTAGCAAACTGAAGAGCATCTTGCTGCTTTTGAAGTAACAGTATGTATGATATATAATATTAACAAATACCATACCTTACTCTCAGTTATATGACACAATTCAACAAATGGTGTAAAAAAAAAAAAAAAAAAAAGTATTAGGGCCTTTAGTACCTACTGTAATTAACAATAATCCATTACAAAAAACCTCAAGTGTGTTTCACAGCAATTTGTAGGTGGCTCACCTAGCAAAGTTTCTGTATTCAGTTCTAAACAGAAAAAGATCAAAGCTATGAAGCCATTACAGAAATGGCAAATGCAAGGAGTGTAAGATTAAGAAAAATCTATTTTGGTCACTTGATGAGATGCAGACAAGTAGAAGTTCTAAGAAGATACACTGACCGATACCTACTAACACTATCTTTCTGTCAACAGAAACTCATGGCTTTGCTTAATTACCACTGACAACCAGAAGACATGCAGTTTATTTACTGAGACAAATTAGAACACTTCCATAACATTTCAAAAACTATATTCCTGTTGAATTTTGGACAATATATTTATTCCATAACTTCTGTTTGTTAAACAAGACCAGAACATAGCTAACATGCTACGCACATGAAAATAGAAGCAATTTAATAGATTAAGCCTTCAATACAGAATATATATACACTAAATTTAACACGCTCAGTAAAGTTCAAACTGCAATTACATTCTATAACGACCCAATTCTCTACATATTTGTGTCAAATTAACAAAATCACAAACATTATCAAGGCTAAAACCAAAAGCTGAAATTGGGTCATTATCTCTCCTAGATAAGATGTTCCCAAAATTACTGCCTTTCACTCAGCCAGGGGAAGGTCCATTAGGCACAGCTTTTGCCACGCTAGCCCATTTTCAAAACGGGGCTTAACAAAATGAAACGCATTATTTACAGTGGTTTTATTATTTAATAAGAGATTACCTGCACAATTCTACCCTTAACATTATCATAATTTATGTCTCATAAAGTTGATCACACAAATTCAAGCCCAAAGAGGTAGGGGGCATGCAAGGTTCAGGAAAGAGAAAAGCCCTCCACAAAAGCCTCAGAGGATTTTGTCTATTAGTTTTCGGCTGGAGCTCGGAGTAATGGCATCTCTACAAGCTATGGAGATCGTAAGGGGTCCAAACAGGCCGCCAAACTTTTCCATCTTAAAGACTTGAGGTATTTTCCAGGCCTAGGTATTTTCCACTATTTACCACCACCACCCTTGTTTCATAAGATGCCATTAAAAACATGAATGAGAAACACTATTAGATCGTATCACCCATTAGATGCCAAGACAAATTATCTCATTAAACCTATATTATTTGGCACAAAAAAGGGTGGAGGGGGCCCAAGAAGCATCATCTTCACTGATAACCAGCTGAAGATCTCAATGATTCATGGCAGAAGAACTAACTTGAGAGAAGACACAACTCAAAAAACAAATCTTCCCTCAATCCTACTGCTAGGCATGAAAATCTTTGGCCTTTTTTTCCTTCAAGAAAACATAGTGGAGAGAGATTAACTTGTTTTTCACATGCAAACCATGGGGTTTTTTCCATTTCAGAGAAATAAAAATCCTGCACTCAAAGGGGAGGAATTACACTTAAGGAGGATGTTAACTTGAACTACTCATAGAACTAGGTTCTACTCATAAGGATGTTTACCAGCAGCCTCACATAAGTTTGTCAACCACTCTATTTTTACTTTCTTTATCCCTTTTTCCCCCCCAAGGTTTTCCTACTGCCCTCTTAAGGATACTAAAGCTGCCCTTAAGATGACAAACAGAAAACGGTAACACAGGTTTTATTCTTTCCTTTCCAAGAATTAGTCTTGATTCCTGTTACACTTATGCAAAACCTTGGGGGGGGGGGGAGAGGGGGGAAACCCATCCTGACAAAATCTGATTTTTATAAGTGAGTTACTTTAGTACTTGATATTTGCAACATTAAAGTTTTATTACCACATTTGGAAAGCAAATCAAAATTTTACTAATTTTGTCAAGTGGCTAAATAGATGTCCTTAACTTTTGAGTCATCAGATTTCATTTAACTTGGAAACTTCTATGTCCTAATGCCTTTGCCTAACAAGTCATTTGAGAACTGATACAGAAAAGTTTTGTTCAATGAAGAAAATTAAGAAATCTTCCTTTAGAAAGGTATTTCTTGTAGTGCCAACATCCTACAATTAAACATCAATGAGAAATAACATTTGAGTACACATATATCACTTAGGACACTTCACTGCTTTAAGAGAAGCTGTGCTCATTTATTTCATTACAACACTGGAAGTCAGACACATTACTTTCTTTGAAATAGGTATGACTTGTATGACAAAATAAATTTTAGTGTGATGCAAACTCTTGCAGTTGTTTAAGGCAAGATCAAACCACCTAGTTCAACCCCAAGAGAGAGGTTAAAAAAACCCACTCCTAAGCCTTGTCATCAAAGTTTACTTCTCTTCTAATGAACTACAACTGTGTGTGCCATATAAAAAAGCCACTTATCTGAACTTGGTCAGAAATCATCAGGCACATGCTGGCTAGGCATGTATTAAGTAGAGAACAACCAGCCAGAGCAAACAGCAGTTGCTATACAGAGCGGTATAATGTTGTAACAGTAGTAGAAACACTTCAGAGAAAGCCGGAGCTTCCATTGTTTCAGAACAGCACCACATTGCCAAATTTAGTATTATGCAAGTGTACCACAAGCACTGCAACTATCCATCACGTGTATCCGAAATAATGCTTACACCAGTAATTAATGTATGACATCCCCCCAAAACATAAGGCTTACGCTTGGCTATGAAGAAATGAAAACCACACTGTTGAAGAAAACGAGCAACCAGTCGTGTACACCAGCACACAGTGAACAGCATAAACCTCTGCTACACCAGAGAGCAAGCAGTAAACACTAAGATCCCCTCCCCTCTCTTTCACTGGAGAAGACAACACATGGCCAATGGTATGTTATGACTCAGCAAGTGAGCTGAACAGTGGTTAAGAGGTATCATACTGGTAAAATCTTGCTATTTTTGCTGTATATGTGTGATAAACTCAGTGAAGAGTCTTTGTCCTCTGCAGCTGATTTTGTCCCACAGTACAAAGACTTCTATTGCGACATTTCCTAAAGGCCATCTCCTTCTCCAGCTCATCCTGTCACAGAGGCTCCTAAGTTCACAGCAGTAAGAGTTTCTCTCTGACTTCTCAGAAACATGATTTGCAGAGTATGACCACAACATTTCATTTCCCTACAGGATTTTTAGACCCATATGTTTAATAAATCAGTGATTCAGATGTCTGAGATACACCTTTTAATTATACAATGTGAGTATGCATCTCAATATGACATCAAGGAAGGGAAGAAGTGGCTTTTAGTGAATTTTCAGAAAGGGCATTTAAAATAGGACACTGTACACTGGCCTTGTTCAGTTTACTGGTTTTGTATCTATCATGCCATCTGTCAAGGACAGAATACTGGGTAGAGACTGACCATTTTAATCAAGCGAGTTTATTGGGATATCATTTTTAGTTCTCTTTAACATACACATACACATTTGTATTTATTTGAACATGATAATAAAAAGTCATCTGCCATCTGAAGGATGCTTATAAGAGCAGTCAATGATAAACCTACTGACACAAATAACATTTACTTTAAATACACTGGTTTTAAATTTGCAGCACTTTTTCTGTATTCTAGGCATACCTACTTAGTGGTACAGACTAGAATAAGTTATCTTCTGTTAGCCAAAATTATTATTCTGAAAGCTATTACCTATCCCCTATCCCCTCTACTCAATTTCTATCCATTCCTTGTCAGGTCAGATAATACAGATAATTGTATGAAGGCAGATGTATCTTCCAACTGTACGCAAAAAAAATTCTAGGAGTTATAAAATGTAATGCAAACTTACCAACTCTATTCCCTGTGGAAAAGGAGTATCTTCCCAGTCCTTCTGAGGAAATCTTTGTATTATTTTTCCCAAGCCTTCTGTTGGTCCTGCTGAAAGATAAAATTCAATTACTTAAAGTCATCCTGGTGGAATTTAAACTGCCATAAATTTGAGATTATTTTCAGAATATGACCAGTATTAGGAAATGTTTCACAACACGAGGCAGAACAGGCTCCTCAAATGTATCTTGTAAGTCATATAATAAATACAATCTTAATATTCTCCAGTCGCGACACAAGGAGTCACTATATGAAACAAAGCTGCAAGCTACATCCAGCCTATGCTCATCATGCATGTTTTCAAAGTGACAGATGATTACTGGTAATTCTAGTCTCTCTCCACAAACAGCAGTAAATTAAAAACTAATATAATGGAAAATGTGATATTAAAACAGAAATCTAGCATTTGTCAACAAGTGGTCTTCAAAGAAGTCTACAGATTAAAAATCCATAAGATTTATCCAGGACACTAGCTCCCTGCCAGTACTTCTAGTTCATTCCTTGGACAAGTCAGCAATGATTTTCTACACAGAAAGGTAGAGAGAAAAAAAAAAAAAAAAAAAAAAATCACACAATTGACCTTTTATTTTTTCTATACGCTCTCCTTTTTTTAAAAGCTACCATGCTATAGATAGGAAGCCACAAATATTATAGCATCCTGTCATTCTGAATGGCACAGGAACACAAACATGAAATCAGAAACAAAACACACACGTTTGCAAGTCAATCACTCAGCAGAGACAAAAGGCCCAAGTTCTTACCCCTACTGAAAAAACAAGGCAGCAGTAGGATTGCTGAGCAGTTACTGTAAGGCAGCACCCTCCCAGGCAACCAGCAGGTACATTCAAACCAAGCAAGCAGAACACACACAGCTCTAGAAACCCACTGTATCTGCATTCCCTTAGCCAGCAAGGGGAATCACAGGAAAAACAGGGTAGATAAAGGAAGCAAGCATGGGTACAAATCTGATTTAAAATAAAAACATACTTTTTTTATTTTCTATTAAACTACACATAAAGCCTCCTAAAAGGCAAAGTTGAAATTTGCAACCATTTTAAAAATTATTTTAATTTAAAAATTAAAAAATTCTGCAATAGTAGTAGCAGTCCCTATGTGTTGCTGCTTCTACAGACACCCAAGCAGCAGCAACAAATACACTATTTTCCTGGCTTTAGAGTAAAAACCCATTTTCAGTCTGACACAACTCAAGTCTGCTAGCATAAAGCAATTTATAAATCAATGCTGTGATAGACAAAAAATATCCTTCTCTAAGCTTCCTGCTAATTTACAGTTTGAGTTTGCCACTGTCTTAAAACCCACAATAAATTTTACAAGGCCTTTAGGTAGAATTAATCTGACAATTCAGTAAGATGTATTTTCTCTACTTTATGTATTTTTACACTTAACATTCTATGATTTTTCCCCTGAAAACAATTCAGGAATGAATAGATGTTCTTGGTACAATGGGCATGTAAACTACACACAGTGAACTCCAAACCGTAATCTACCCTCATGACAGCACATACTGATTGTGATTCCCCAAGGCAGCAGGCTGAAGAATTGCAATTAGACTGGGTTAACTAGGAGATGTGTCACACTGAAAGATGTAATCAGCAAGTTAAAAGGCAAAGGAGATACTGTATTTAAAAAGAAGTTGCAGAGGTGCTGAGAAAGTAGAGTTAGGATGCGCAAGAAACCAAGGAATAAATACAAATACGGTTACAGTTACACTTCCTGTTAAGGAAAGAGAGGCCCATATCAATTAGACTGTAAGAACTGAATAGGGTGGCCAGTCATTAATTTCACTTGTTCAAGATAAAGTGTTGCCTCAAGTACTCTTTCTTACACTTACACAGCATCTTCTACTGAATTATCACTCCTCCACCCCTACCATTTCATCATGACATCCTTCTAAAAAGAGGAGGCATTAACAGAGAGGCTTCACCAACCCCTCACTAAACAGCTCTCAGAAAAGCAGTCACACGCCCTCCCCTCCTAAGGCAGGTAAACACACTTCTGCGTTCCTCCTTTCTTCTACAGACATCCAGTCCCTGTTTCCTTCTTCCATATAAAAAAGCACAACAGCTACATTTTCAACTAGATATGGTAGAAATGTATATGTATTTTGTTGCTAGCATGCATTAAACAGCCTTTAGCCTTCTATGCTCTCCTCTTACCCTTCATGCTTGGTAACCCACTCAGAGAACTTGTCTTTCCTCACATTCTTTTAAGTAGTCACCTACTTGATAGCTGCTTCTCCTCTTTCATTCTGACAGGATTCCTCCTTCACTGACTCAGTATCAGAATTTCTTCCCTTGTTGAGTTAAAGTCTCAAATTACCATGTTATCTGCTTTTCATAATCATATAAATCAAATCTCTTCTCCCTCTAGCTGTTCTAAAGCTGGCAGGCAAGGCAAGGAAGAGACAGCAAACAAATGCATCCAAACAGCAGTGCACACAAATGCCCTCCAAGCAGAGTAGAACTCGTGGTTGAGAGGCCAACAGCAAGAAAGAGCAGATGGACCGTAGTGAACAGAGATACCAAGACTTCCTGGAAAGGAAGTATCAAGGAATTACAGCAGCAAAAAGTGGTCAGTCCCTGCTATATCTAAGTCCCCCAAGTTTTCTCTATGGGAAAACAGGTGACAGATTTTTTACACTGAATCCACCCCAGCTCTCAAAAGACTGAGACCTCTGACAGTACCAACTACATCTATAAAAGCAGCTCAAAATTTCTTCTCTTTTATTAAATTTTAAAGCTACTAATCCTTCTAGTTCTCTTTTTATTATACTGTTAGAAAGACATTCCCTAGGTTACGATATTGGAACTTCTTTTAATTCAGTATTAAGAGATGTACAGTTTTCTTTTTTTAATGCAACTGTAATATTCACTCCTTTATGTCAAAATGTTACAAGTCTTTTTAGACTCCTTTCCTTAGAAGGACGCTCATGCTGGCCACCAGTGTAAGAAGACCTTACTGCATGTAATTCCATTTTGCTTTCAAGAAGGATTATAAACCTTAGTAGGAATTTAAGTGGAGAAAAAAGAAAAATCCCTGAATATTTTCTGAAAGCCAGACTGAACTTCGTAACACTACCTGAACTTGCATTTCAGTATATTTCTAGGATCAAAGAGAAATCGTTCCAAAATACCTAACAGTTAAATGAAAGTTTTACATGCTGAGGCAATACCTGAAATCATTATATATACAGCATTCCAACACTATTTAGAAAAAATCAGTTCAGGGCCAGGCTGGGTGAGGTCTTGGGTGACATGGCTTAGTGTGAGGTATCCCTGCCCATGGCAGGGGGGCTGGAATGAGATGATCTTAAGGTCCTTTCCAACCCTGACTCTTCCATGATTCTATGATTTTGTTGTTTTTTGTGAGTGTGTTGTTCTTCTCTTCAAGTCAACGCCATGGTGAATCCTTCAACTAGATTTTTAGCATGGACCCTTAATTCCTTCTACTTTCAAATTGTTTACTCCTCTCTACCACCAAACACAGAGTTTTGGTACAACACTCCTACATGCTTCAAATTTTTTCCTCTGGAGTACTGAAAGCAGGTAGAGGACGCTTTCAAAACTGCCTGTTAACTGGCCGCTTTATCATGGTCTAATTGAGGTCATACTTTTGAAACTAATTGAATGCCACCTCATCTAATTTGAATCTAATAATGTACTTTTAACTCCAGCAATTTATTGAGATAAGACATACAAAAACTACAAACAATATGCACAAACTGGTTCAGGTTGCTTCACTTCTGGTTTTGAAACACCGGTTTCAAAGCTGGCTTTAAGCAGCTGTGACTGGCAAAAGGTAGTTCCCAACCTCTGCTCATACAACTTGCACCCTGCTCCCAAAACTTGGCAATTTATGGCCAGTACAGCTATTCCTGATTTTTCCATCTTAGAGGCCACTGTTGGAAAAACACTCTGGAAAAAAGAAACACATTCCATCTACCTCTAGTTCAAGTGCCAGGATTCGGTATCCAAGTTTTCAAAAAAATTTAAAAAATTACAAAAGTAACCTTCTGAACAGGAGCCTCAAGAACATTCCAGATATTAAACAAAGGCCCAGACCAGTTAAGATGAATCTTCAGAAAGATCAAAGTTGGAAAAAAGTTTATGGAAGCATGCATGAAGAATACACCATCAAAATGCAACATTTTAAAGGACAAATAAAAAGGTTAATAGTTCTGTATCAAATATATAAGCATCAGGGAAAAAAGAAAAATAAGTATTCACATTCAGCAGATGTGAATAAAAAAATTTAAAAATCCCCAAAACAAGCACCGTTAATCCTTCCGCACAGAAGTCCTGTGACAGAGATTTACAAATCTACTTATAATGCCTAAAATCAAACTAACTATTTCACATGGCATCTTAAATTGTATAAACTACACGGGATAGATGGGAAACAGTTTCTTCCATCCAGAATTTGGTTTGCTTTCAGGCAGGGGAGAGGAAGGATTTTGTCCTTTGTTGTTTGGGTTGGGGGTTTTTTTTAATGAATCTGCACTCTTTTTAAAATCAGTGCAGTTCTTCAAAATCTCAGTTTTATATGTTTCCAATTACAAAGTAAAATTCACTGCAATTTGATAAATAAATAAAATAAATATAAACATTATTTTCAAATACACAAGTTACTCAACTGCAAGTTCTGTTCTTTGTGAAAAGTTTAGACCAGGAACACACAGAAGAATCTCCATTCCACAGGCAGTGAGGACCTGACCTGCTCTTGCCAGAAGCAGCATCTTACTTTGATTATAAGTTTACTTCACTTTTAATACAGAAATTTACATTTATTCCTAATACAGAAGCAAAAAGATAGAAAAGGTCTGTCTTATGGACACTACTCCTTTACATGAATGCATATACAAAGTAACTCGCTTAACACTGCTACACAAGATTAAAACCTGTGCAAGAGAAGACTTAGCAGCTGCACTCTCATTTAATGATAAATCCAATTCAGCACAGTATGTTCATCACATTTTCCCAATACTTTATCCGGTAAGTACTGGTGATTCTCTGTTGGTGTTTTCCAATCCAACTAGTTAAATAACAGTAGAAGTTTAGTAAGTCCTTAAATCCTATGGCTTGGGGTAAGGGGGTGTCGATGCTATCCGCCTTCAATTGACTACATAAAAGCCATTCATCTTTCAGCAGAGCAGTTATGTCTGAAGATAACAGATTATTCAAGAGGTGGCTAAACTCAGCACTTAAGTGATTTCACATTCTCAACTGGTTTAGCAGAACAAGCAGAAAGAAAAAAAAAGATCAGATCATGTGATTTCAACAACAGCTATCATTTCTTTTAATATAAGCTACTGATAACTACTGACAACTTTACAAAAACACCAAGGCTACATACCATATGTTAACATTGTTAAATCAGGTTTCATTCACATCTTTATTTTTTAATGATTTTTCAAACACAGAGGTTGTTGGGTTTTTTTAAATTCTTCTGACCAAGTATTTGAAAGCATGATTAATCAATAACACAAAATTTTATTATATGTAAAGAAACCTATTATAATTATTTAACAAAATTTCAATACCTCCATTAAAGACCAAATTAGAAAATCTAAACCAGGAAGGCGTGGAGGAGAGAGAACACTTACATGTACAATTCTGCCCTTCCAGTAAAGCCTATGGCTTCAGTATTCACTTAATGTATCCACTGGTCTCCTCTACTTTGTATAATAGGTACAGTTACTCTGAGTTCACATGGACTGAGACTCACTACATCAGGTGGGTTTCAAAAGTGAATGCACTTGACATTGTGACAGGCTGCCATTTCCTATTCCATTATACGGTACAGCTCACTTGGTTAAACTAGAGGTGAGTATCTCAGTAACTTCTATCCCATTCTGATCTCTACTGCTTCCACTGGACAAGTAACAGCCTTCACCTATTTTTTCTGATACAAAAAATAAAATGAGGTGATTAGATTTTTCATTAGTAAGTTTTAGATCCCAACCACTTTCCATCCACTCTGCATCTATCTTTTCCAAAGTCTTCTTTCAAGCCCCTTTTATTAATTCTTAACACTAGAATGACATTTCTTCAGCAGTCAAGTAAAATTCCTATTAACTAAATTAAATTAACCAAATGGGAAACCACTTTTAAAACACACACACATCAAATAGCCAGTGAACACCAACAGTAACCTCCGCAGTTAGCACCTGCCAGTACGTTTTACAGATCATAGATCTACAAAGATTTCAGAGGTTTTGCTCTTCATTCCGCTCCCTTTATTGAAGAGTGACTTACCCATACTGTCAATACACTGCAGCAATATATTGAAATATTTTGAAAGCTTCAACTTTACACTTACAACAATGAACTGCAATTTCATTTTCATGAAAGGTGCCAGGTGATAATAATAATCATTATCATCCAATAGTATCTTTACCTTTAAGATGGCTTAACTCTTTAATCCATTAAGAATCTAAGCTGACCTCACAGTAAATCAGGCTTCAAACTTCTAGACATTACATCCTTTTCCCAGTACAATCCATACACATACTGAATTTCCTCAAGACCAAAACTGAAATTTCAGCCTGAAAGAATGCTCAATGAGCAAGCTGTATTATAAGCTACAAAGGAAAAAGCAACTTTTCTCCCCAGCTAGCCTCACATGATCTTCCCTCTTTCTCCTTCTCTTTTTCCCATCTTTTTCTTTAAACAATTCAAACATGCAACACATTAAAATTTTGGCATAATTTGCTGTTTCCTGAACCCTAGTCCCCTAAACTCCCTTCTTACATAAATCCTTCCCCATGAAAGGTCACATGCCATCTCTTGCTTGCCCTTGAAATTCCAGAAGCAAGCTGTTAATGCAACTTACATTCCAAATTAATGAGAACGGTGATAAACTGCCTTTTCACTTACAAACCCCTGATAAAAATACATTTGAGCTGTAAGTATTGTTAATCATACATGCAAAGCCTTGAATATAAGCACTTTGTTGA
This sequence comes from Psittacus erithacus, assembly GCA_009867235.2. Lineage (NCBI taxonomy): Eukaryota > Metazoa > Chordata > Aves > Psittaciformes > Psittacidae > Psittacus > Psittacus erithacus. Next base: position 27,773 of record WYDI02013939.1, on the reverse strand, counting down.
TCTGCTACAAAAGATACAATTTTCATGTCTGCACAGAAGAAACACTACAGATCACAGACAACATCAGTAATTATGCCACTTAAAATACTTTAAATCTACCATTATAGAACCTGCATGTAAAGTTAACAAGTAAATCATTTCAAGTACTCAGAAGTACAATTTAACATGTTCAAAGTTAGAAACATACTGTCAGTATGAAAGATACAGAGACACCGGTGGCAGAGTACAGTACCGCTTTATCCTTTCAAAACAGCACCTTGTGCTAAAGACTTCACTAAAACCTGCTGTGAAGTCCTTTTCATACCAAAGTTCTCAAGCAATCTGAAAGAGCAGAAGTTTTGAACCACCAAGGACTGATCAGCCTGGAAAAGGCTCCAGGGAGACCTTAGAGCAGCTTCCAGTGCCTAAAGAGGCAGACAAAAAATCTGGAGAGGGACATTTTACAAGGGCATGTAGTGACAGGACAAGGGGGAATGGCTTTAAATTGAAAGATGGCAATTTAGACTAGACATTAGGAAAAAATTCTTAACTATAGGAGTAGTGAGGCACTGGCACAGGGTGCCCAGAGAAGCTGTGGCTGCCCCATCCCTGGCAGCGTTCAAGGCCAGGCGGGATGGTGTCGCTGCCCATGGTACAGGGGGTTGGAACTAGATTATCTTTAAGGTCCCTTCCAACACAAACCACTCTAGGATTCTGTGATTCTTGGATTCTTGTCACTGTTTAGGATTTTGGAAAAGCTCTTAATGGAAGCGAGAAGACAATTCCCATTCCATCTTACGCCTCTGTTTGTAAAAGGGAACAGAAGTGTACCTGAGGTCTCCCCTACCTTTAAAAACATCATTATGGAAATCCTGATGCCAGAAAACAGAAAATACCACAAAATATATTCCCATTTTAAGTCAGTCCCTATACAGAAGTCAAGAGCTAGAACTGAACAAGAGACCAAAGGAGAACTAACATTGAATACCTTGAAAGAAAAATATTTCTTTGACAGGCATAAAACACATGGCATGAAGTTCTGAAAAAGTCTGCTCAACCCCATTATAGCAAACACAGGCTACATGCTTCCTAACGTCTAAAGTAGCTTGAACACAGACATTTACATAAAAACCTTGTAACTGATGTATTCCAGAGAAGAAAAACTTTTTTGCAGCCCAACAGCCACAAAAGGTTAAACAAAATGCTGATACTTTTAGGAAAACAGAAGGAAGACAGACTTCCCACAATGACCACAGACACTATTTGTACAACTGGCAAAATTCAGTCAGTTCATCTTAATCAAGTCAAAGAAGTACATGCTACAATCTTGGGAACTTGAGTGACAGACGTTCCAGAGGCTTGCCATATCATCAAGGATACAACAAACAACAGGATAAGAGGATCCTCAAGCCCTTTTCTTTGTAAATAGGAAAAAATTGTTGAACTTGGAAAACAAAACAGTATTTCAACCTTACCCCATTCAAATGCACAAGCACTGCTAGTGAGGACTACCTGAAATACCTGGATGGTCCAAATTCCTGAACGCTCCAATGTTTATTTGATTCTGATACTTTTCTATTTTGCAGAGCCATTAACCCATCCTAAACAGAAATGAAGGAAGCATAGGGGAAGCGCTCTATGCCTCCAATGGATGTACAAGAAACATGTTTCTGCTGAAAGAAGGCTAGCAACTGCTACTCAGTTAGAATACCTCTAAAATAGGTTTGAAAGGTCAGGAAAAAAAAAATCAGATTTAAGGATTATCTTCATCGACTTAATCTGTATCAATGCAAAGCAAAATGAAAATGGATAAATACCATAAAAAAATAGAAGAGGGAGGAAATCAGAGAAAAGGAAAGCAAAGGCAGAATAAAGAGGAAAAAGACGGAATAAATAGGGATTCATCACCACTATAGGTTAGATGAATTATTCACCTGCTTCAGTGATGATCCTCTAATATTGCTCAGTATCAGGCACAACATCACTGACTGATGGTGCACACAGTGATTTGATCAATCAGGAATCCATCAGCTCCTAGCCCCTCTGAAGAGTCACATACCAAACACCATGTCAGTATTATACCTGAGAAACTGTTAGTCATGTCTCATTTTGAAATCTGTGATTAAGACCAAAACCTTAGTGACCAATGTAATGACCTACTGACATTTCTGAATTTTAAGTTCTGTAAAAAGTTATTTCTTTTTGCTGCTGTTACATCTACTGTAACAAAGGTGGTAAAGAATCTGGAGGATGTCTTTTAAGGAACGGCTGAGGGAACTGGGGCTGTTCGGCCTACAGAAGAGAAGGCTCAGGGTGACCTTATCACTTTCTACAACTACCTGAAATGAGGTTGTAACGAGGTGGGGGTCAGTCTCTTCTCCCAAGTAACAAGCAATTGGACAAGAGGTAACAAACTCAAGCTGTACCAGGGGAGGCTCAGATTGGGAAAAATTTCTTTACAGAGAGGATGATCAGTTACTGGAACAGGCTGCCCAGGGCAGTGGTGGAATCACCATCCCCGGAAGTGTTCAAAAACCATGTAGATGAGACCCTTAGTGACACGGTTTAGTGGTGGACTTGGCAGTCCTTGGGTTAAGGTTGGACTTAGTGATCTTAAAGGTCTTTTCCAACCCAGTTGATCCTATGATTTGAAGAGCCCCTGAAGGAACTTCTACAATAACATGAAATGTCCTTCAAAAAGCTTTTATGTACTGGGACCTACAAAAGCGTCATTTACTACTGAAGAACCCTTCAGTACCATCATCCTCCACCTTCCACTAGGGTTCCAATTATCCCAAATTTTATGTGGGTAAGTTACTAATACAGTGAATACAGCTTGGCTGTAACTACTGGATCTCAGAACTCTTCCTTCCAAACTGAAGTTGGAAGAAACTGGAACTTCTGGATACATACTGTTATGTTTGCTGGGGAGACAGTAATATGGCTTTGTAAAAGTCTTAAAAGGCAATAATAGACAAAAGAAAACAACAGTGACTATTATATAATTTTCAAGTTACTCCCTATTCAACAGTTGACATAATATCCAAGAAACTGGAAAAAAGCTTGGGAGGCTGGCAGGGAGAAAGTTTCCTGCTCACCCACAATTCCCCTTCTTGTTTGCAAACAAATCACTTTTGCCAGCTTCTGAATAGGAAGGGAAGAACAGACTTCAAAATAAACACTCTATGTTAAATAAACATTCTTTTGAACACACCAAACTGAACAAGACTTTCCAGCTGTCTTGGGAAAAAAAAATTATTTATTTTCAAGGAAGGTATAAAAATTAAGATGACAAAACTGTACTCAGCTTTGTACCCTGAATCAGAGTTCCCCAGACTGCTCACAGAAAGAAAGAAAATCTAGGCAGCTTCTCAGTTCTAACAAAGATTGTATATTGCTTTGCTTGAGAAATAACACTGCCCTATTTATTAAATCTGACTTCTATTTTCAGTAAATTATCTTCCACCAACAACCACCTTTTGATTTATCTTTAATTGATATACCCAATAATTAAAAACTAAGCTCCACTTTGAAATTTTCCTTTGAAATTTCTGGATGAGGAAAGGAACAAGTAGCCCTGTGAGCAACAAGTTACTGAGGCCTGAATTCCTAAAGAGCCTGATGCCACTCATTAGAATCTCAGTCTAACAAGGTCTGAGCACTGATAAATTTTTATCTCATCTGTAACATCTGTTCCACAGTAGTCTGGTGGGCAACAACATTTTTATTGTACTGTCAGCTTTTTCTAATTTTGAATACTTGCACAGTTCTTCTTTGGACTGATTATTTCCAGAAACCTTGTCAGAACTCAGTTCTTGTAGCACCTTCTGAACTGCTAGCTCTTTGGCTTTAACGGGATATCTTCACCTTTCCCCAGCTGGTTTCCTAAGGAAATGAGGCTTACGCAATCGATGTTGCATTAAAGTCTTTCTCTCCACTCCCTTCAGCTTTTAGCTACAAACATAACACAAGCAGGAATACAAAACCTGAAATACACTAATAAGATGAAGTTACTATTAAACTCCAAGCACCGTAACACCTACTATTATTCTAAGATCCAGGTAGCAAAAGTTTATTTTGCAGAAACAGTGTCATGAGTTCAAGAAATGCTTCTAAAACTAATTCATGTTCTACCAGAATATTATTAGATACAGCCTATTTGACAGAATAAGGTTAGTACTAGCTGGACATACAGGGTGGAATAATCATAAACTTCGGGGTTGGGTCTCCTTTTGTAAAAGACGTGTAAACTCTTGGACAAAGACTTCCCTCTAATGCAAACAATGAGACTTCCCTTGAAGCACACATTTATATCTAATGGTTTGAACAACTGGTTTCATTTGAGGGAGGGAGCCAGAGAGCTCAAATTCAGTCAAAAAGCAAAAAGCTCTGAAACAAGTTCTCAAAAACAGTGATTCAGGAGAGCCTTCTGAAGTGAAAGACAAAGACTTCACACCTATTGCATTGCTAAATGAGAAGTGGAAACAATGCAAATATGGTTGTCTCTAAACATATATAAAATTACATGCTTTCCCTGTTAAAGAGATTCATAACCAGCTCTTAAGAGGAACACTTTCTTTGTTTTCTCCAAAAATTACAGTGGTTTGTGTAACACCATTTAAGACCAGAAAGTCTTCAAGCAAACACTCAGATTGCATAAGGAATCTTATCCCTACCACAGTCTATCTTTGAAAAAGATAAAATTAGATTACCAGTGCAAATTATCACCTGAAAGTTTTGCTGATGAGGGAAACTGTCGCTGTACAAGACCAAATGTATCTTTTCAAGCATTGACTTGTTTCAAAGGCACCAGGGAGTCGGATGTATCTAATTAGCAGGGAATGCAATGTTGCAAAAGAGTAAGCAAAACACTTCCCAGAGCTGGCTGATAACTTTAGCTCAATGTAGGGCTGCTCACCAACATACAAACCATGATAAGTGAGCAGAGATTACATTTTTTGAGACGGAAAGAAGATTCTGCACTGATTTTCCATCCCATGATGAACAGCAAATACAGCATTAGAACATAGTTCTAGCTATACCAAGTTCACATATTTGAAGTAGATGTTTGAACTCTATCTATATTCAGTGAAAGATTAATCTCCACTACAAATCACTTTTTTTCCCTTTTAAACTGAATATATTCTACCTTTCTCTAAATCTTCATATACCTTTTAAAGTGAACTGACCTGTGTAAAGAACATAGGTGTGATAAGAAACACAGTTACAGGTTTACACAACTTCATGTATCTGACCTCCAAGCAAAAATACTGAGATAAACAGCCACAGCATTTCAAGTTATTTTTGTGAATGTTTCCTAAATATTTTGACTAAACATTTTGCAGCTATCTGTAATGTACAAAAAAAGCTAGTAAGCAAAGGGGCTTTCCTTTTAAAAAAACTCAACAAAACACACAAATCAATGTTTTAAAGCCAAGCCATTTGTCATTACCTAGATCTCTAATTCTTATGTAAATTACCTGAAAGATTACTCATACATCCTAAAATGCTGGCTCTTTGTACAGAGTTAAATTATATTAGCTAATCTCCTTGAAGATCAGTTTGCTAATGAGGTAGACCTGCATGATCTGTTCTTTTAACATCTTTATTGGTTTGGTGCTACTGCCAAACCTAACTGAGCAAATAAAAGTAAGCTTACTATAGTAACAGATAACCAAAGAGCCTCCTCTAACTCTTCTACCAGGTAGAGAGGTATAACTCATGTCATCCCTCACAATCATCCTCTCTTTGGTCAACACAACTACACGGAACTCACTACACTACTCCATTTCACATAAAGATCTCAACTGAAAACTGTATTACCTGCTTTCTATAGGAATAATCTTATGCATCACATACAAGTTCCTTAATGGGAGACAGGAGAAGAAATGCAAGAGCATGTTGGTTTAAATGCAGAAAGTTAAAAATATAAGGTTCAGATTTAATATGTAATGCTTAAGATGCTCATAAATAAGGAGGAACCACAAGCTAATGTCCTTCAGCTTTTCTTTTCCCCAGATAAGCCTGACCTTACAGACTTGAAACAGGTGAGATCCTGTTAGCTAACATGCACACACAGATCCAACTTTGGTTACTGCATTTTTTTTGTTAGAGAAACAGAATCATGTCAGCTTCAGATTTGAAGGTTTTTAATTTTGGCAACTGTGTCAGGAACTACCACTTTATAAAAGAGTAGCATCCATACTGTCCGCCACTACAGTTTCTAAAAAAAAAAAAAAAAAAACAACAACAAAACCGAGTTTTATGTCAGAATCTTACACTGACTACTCCTGTGCTGACTGAGCTGCTTCATTAGCATGATATAAAATACTTATCCTACACCAACTGCAGATGTAGCCCTGATTCTCAGTGCAGAAAATGGGGTACATATAGCAGTGGCCACATCATGCAATGCAAGAACGTGTGTAGCATCAGGCTATATTATCATGGGTGACTCACAGAGGGGGAAGCAAATAGCTGATCTCCCACTTTTTCTTATTTCACCTACTGAATGCATCATTATCCTGGACCACTAAATTGAAACACAGACTGATTAGATTTCAAAGATTCTGCCTACTGTTTTCTCTTCAGCCTGACAGCTGTACTGAAAAGACATTTTTCTTGTGCCAGATGTCAGAAAAACAAACTTAATGCTCCAACTTAGAAAATACTTTCCATCATCATACCACAACACTTCCAATAAAGGAGTTCACTATCTTTGTTTACCATGGTGACAGACAACCTGTCAAAACAGGGACATTCCCATTTTGTATTCAGTGAAGTATTTATGGCTCAAAACCACAAGTGACAAAGCTATAAATGAAACACCCATACAGCTACTTTATGCCTGAGTGAAATGTCTCCACTAAGGGATTTAAGTTCCTGTGCCTCGACACAGATAAACTCATAAAAGTCATTTTTATGAAGTAGTACTATTGCCACACAAAACAATCCTTACCATAACCTGTTCTCAGCTGTAGCCTAAAAAGGGACAATCTTTAAACTTTAATACATAAATCTCTTTAGTTTTGTGGTATTCTTATACAGCCCACATACAGAACATCATCTTAATATAATAGTGAGAAGAATTCAATGGTATGAAAGGCACTAGATGGTGATTCTCCAAGAGCATCTTTGTTTATACAGTAGCTTTGAAGAAAACATCAGCCAAGAACACCCTTTTACGTGCTTCTGAAGCCCTGCCCCAGCAAACATTAAATAATCTAATATGAATTCTAACTCACAGAAAGCCTCACAATTCAGTTACATGAGACAGAAAAAGGGAAAAAGGCAAATTAGTGGGACCAAAACAGACTACTACATTTCACCCATAACAGGAAACAACAGAGATGGAGTATCACTACAGGAAGTTTATTTAGCAAGAATCAAAACCTGAGCAATGTGGTGCCCACAGAGTGCTGAATACCTTGTCACCTGAGAGTGGGGAACATTCTAACACACAATGCAAAATGCATTCAAACAGCCTTGACAAATAAGGTGCGCATACATATGTGAAAAGACACCAAGGCTAGTCAGGGCCTTGAATTTTCTCTACCTTTCACACAAGACAAAAATTGCAGAAGGTACAAGTATCAAAGTCTTCCATAGTGGTTAGCCAAGTATGTAATCGCAGAACCAAACTTAAGGACTGTAATCTTTTATAGGAAGTAGACCCTTTCTCACTAAAGATAAAAGAATAACTCCTGTTACTCTGCAACTTGGATTGGTACACTGTTCAGCTTTTGCCCAACACCTAACTCCACAAACTAATATCAACTAGGTCTTTTAATACAAAGAGACAACTTGGAGAAAGAAGTAATTCTGTCTGGCTTCAGCGGACAGGAAGTCAAAGAACAGCTTGTTCACTTCAGGAAAGCAGTGTGAAATAATCTGACAGTCCAACTGCACTGGGGCAAAGCCCAACTGCTCTGAGGCAAAAGAACAAATGCCTTTGCTGAAAGCAGCCTTGTGCTTCAAATGCTTGCTTTTGAACCTGGAAGGCTTAGCCAAGAAGAAAGATTCACTTCCTTAAAAGCTGGTATTCTCTATATATCCTGTGAGCAGTGAAATGACAGAATTTGGAGATGTTCAGGGACACATACTAGGTCTAGTTCCAAAGTTCATTTCCTTCATAGCAGCCCGTATGGTGCTGCGTTTTAGATATGTGACCAAAACAGTGTTGATAATAAACCAGTGTTTTAGCTGTTGGTCAAAGTGATCATACAACACCAAGATCTTCTCTCTCACTCTGCCTCCCACAGAGAGTGGGCCTAGGGGTAGGCAAGAGACTGGAAGGGGACACTTGGCCCAAATCAATCAGAGATTCCAATACCATGTAACGTCATGCTCAGCAGTAAAACTGGGGGAGTTTTTCCAACCAAAATAGATGCTGCTTGGAGACAGACTGGACTTTGGTATGCCCGCGGGACATGGAGACTGGTCGCAGTTGCATCATTTCCCCTCCAACATCTTTCTTCCTCCCACCTTCAATTACTAAACCATCTTTATCTCAACCCACAAGTTTTTCTCACTTTTGGCTTTCCGATTCCCTCCCCTATCCCGCTGTAGAGGAGTAAGAAAACAACTGGGTGAAGGCTTAGTCACTGGCCAGGGTTCACCCACCACACAGAGGATTCAGGAGGTTCATCAGATTTCCTTAACAGGCAATGACATCCAGGCTGCAGAAAGATAATATAACATAACCACAAAACACAGTTCCATTTCCACACTGAAGGACATCCTCTACTCATTTTAGCAAGTTTAATCACTGCAGTACACCTTTCCCAAGAAGAAAATAATGGTTCTAGACACCACCATCTGGAAAAGTTCTGAGGTACTACTTCCATAAAGGTTTGGAATTTTCATTGTAAAAGTAAAGATGAACCTGCTTAGAATAAATTTACACTATTTTATTCTGTGATAGCACATTGCAACCGATACATACGGGCTGAATGACTAACTAAACTGTAGCCACAGAGAAAGAATGTGGGTCTTATGGAAGCAAGTCTAGAACTCGCACATGAGCTACTGTCATAATTCCGGCTTCTTAATTTAATTTCCCTGGCACAAGCAATACTCTCCAAGGTGTGAGGTCTTGAAAACACAGCATTTCAAGCATATGTTAACTTTTTCTTCCTGAACTTTACTGAATGACCTGATGCTAAACAGGCAGTCTAATTTATCCTGTTGAAAAAAAGGTAGCATCTTCAAAATGGACTTGTTAGAATAGCAGCATCTGATGAGTTTGCTGACAAGAACTTGCCTGGCACTAAAGACAGTGCTAAATGGTCTGACTTTAGGGGATACCAACTTTTAACAGCCACAGGCACTGAGACCCTGGGAGATGTTCAGTGCCTTTTCAAGAAGACAGCCTTCCAATATAAAGATCTTGGTCATTTTTGTTTTGGCAAAGAACAATCGGTGGAGAATCTTAACATTTCCATCTCTGTGGTAACAGGGATACAACATATGCAGAGTACAAAATGGAGTCGGTTCTCAAGTTGCAAAAGAATTTGAGAAGCCAGAATATTTTGGATAAAGAACAAATATAGAACAATTTTTTCTGCCACTCTGAAAACAACTCACAACTATGGAACACTTCATCTCCCCAAGGAACAGATGTGCCAGATGCATTCCAGCTAATGCATCCACGTGTTTTCTCATTCTGCACGCATGGAGCACGAATGCTCCATCTACAAAGTCTGTACATGGAAAGCATTTCCTATTCGCAGGTTTTCAAGTGTAAGTGGTGTGATCATATTCATGTGGGCTATGTTCAAATACAGAACTACAAGTTCTGTAGTACTTTAAATGAAAAATGCATTATAGAAGAAATATTATGAAAGGGCTCAGGAAGCCTTCCTTCTGTTTATGCTGCAATTCTGTAGAAAAATTATATCAACTGTACCCAAAAGGATTTTTATCCCTCTGGAATAAAGGACATAAAAAGTACTATCAGGGACAAATGTTCTCTACTGCTGTTCTCTGTTACCTTTTGTTCTTATTTTTGAACCCTACGAGAATTTGAAGTGAAACAGAACCAGATGTATCAGAGTAAGTTTTCCCATTCTGGCACATTCAGGCAAAATCTGCTTTACATAATTAAACATGACTAAACCTTAACTATTTAATCTGGGAGAGGTGCCTATCTGTCAGTGACAAGCTGCAGTCACTTAGAGAGAACACCTAATTAAAAAAAAAAGAAAAAAAAAAAAAAAAAAGAGGAAAAAACCTTGTCTAGGAAAGAAAGCAAGGCCAATGCTCCACTCTTACCTCCCAAAAGAAACTAAATGAAAACTGTATCCCAAGTTAGAAAGGAAAAAAGAAAAAAAAAAATCACTGAACAGGAGTTCAGCTGTGGAAAGACTATCCTAAAATTCTTCCAGAAATAAATTCACCAGTACATAAACAACAATGGTTTACACTAGAACTGTCTTTGCATTAAACTCTGAGCCATTAGTTCAAACATGTTGAAAAAAAAAACACAAGAGTGACATAAATGATTAAGGACTAGAAAAGTCAAGGACTTGCTTCACTTTTGCATCTAATCCCTACATACATATTGCAAAATGGTGAAGAACAGTGGCATACCAGATTTGTTACTATTAAAATTATGGTATCTACAAACAAAGAAAAAAACCACCAACACCCCCACCCACCCCCAAAAAAAAAAAAAAAAACAAAAAAAAAAACCACACACACAAAAAAAAGGCGCATTCACATATACAAACAAAGCTACTATATTCCAATCCCAACTGCTGGCTATGGCTCCAGCATGTCTTCTCTCTAATCTACATGCCATTTACAAGTGTCTAAATGTACAAGGCAACAATAATTGGAATGAACTGGATTCAGCATATACCACAATCATAACACTTGATATCAATGTTAAGAAAGTATTCAGAATCATTACCCAGCACTAGACATTAGAGTTTATTCATCTTATTTTATTCAGATGTCTATCACAAAACTAGAAGTGCACTATAATTCCTTAATTAGAAGTGGCACTTTCAGTTTTAAAATGCAAAAATCAAAATAAAACTATTACAGCACTGTTTCCCAAATTCCAGACCTAGAAGGTTATCACTGAAGACCCCCTGGGGCTACAGGCACCACTGGCTTTAATATGCAACCTCCAAATGAAAGTACTACGCTATTATCCAGCCCTGCCACTACATGCAAAAGGACATTAAAAGTGCAAAAGCCCTACAAACTTTGAAATCCTGTGGGACTTGCATGTGTAATACAGTCTGAGTATCAAATTGCCAAATTACTTCCAACTGTTCTAAAACGTATCCTTCCAGATGATCAAAACTACAAAGAGGAAAGAATTTCTCTGCAAGCTGGAAGTGACACATCAAAAACATACCCCATCAAACTATTCCAAGATATCCTTCCTTATGCATGTTGTCACTGTAATTCAGTAGGGATTTCTTTTTTTTGCATCAGGGTTATCCAAAAGCTATCAAATGCTCTGTCAAGCACTATAGCCTACCATGCTAAGTCTAAACAAGTTGTTGCCTAGGTTTACTTTTAAAACATCAGAATTCTTACCTTCTAGGATGAGTTTCGACCCAAATTAGACCCAAAAAATAAGTCAGCCAGTGTGCACTGGCCACGCAACTAATTACTCAGTGCCTATTGTAGAACACACAGCCTTTATAAAACCTTTAGTAAAGTTCCTCATCACCTGTAGCATGGAGGAAAAGGAACTTGCCTCAGCTGTGGGAAGAATATGATCTTATGACCCAGCTAAAGCCTGCTCAGTCAACCACTTGCCAGCAGTCACTGATAATATCATAAATGCATCTACAGTGTTCCCCATAGGAGAGATAACAGCTTACATGTTATTTTTATTTTCAGACCAATTTCCACCCGAGACACATGCCTACTGAAGTGTTGTAGCCTTTTGTACTAGAATCTGAAAGCCAAAAGTATTTTAGATAAGTAAAACATATTTTGTAATATAGCTAGGTAGAATAAATGTGTAAAAATGACAGAAAAGATACTTGCTGTTTCAGCTGAATATATTCAGATAGGTTTCATTACTCAACTAGATTCTACTGATGTCTTTACATAAGTAGATTTTTATAACAGAAACTGATGCCAATTAAGCTTTATTTGTCAAACTGATAGATGATACTTTCTGAAGTAAATATTACTTTTCCCAGAGGTCTGCACTGAAGTACTCTTTGTCCTGCACAATGTCATCCAAGTCCTAGTTATGTTCACTGCGTATTTATACAACACTCAATTAAATGTATTCTCAAACACTCTCTCTAAACTGTGTTTCTATTTGTTATCCAAAACAGGAGCCCTTAAAGATACTGTTACACTATTTAATGGCACACATGCAAAACCCCATGATTTCTTCCAGGACATGCTTCTACTCCCTTCCTTAACATTCACACCAAGTACCCTCAGATCAATTAATAGAGAAATTATTATCAAAATAGATCCCACATCCTACTACATATCTTTATATAGCATTTCCACTTTCCAGCCTTTCTGTGCTATTTTTCCCAATTCTAATATAAGCAAAAAAGTTATGAAAGGAAGAGATTATGCATTTTTTAAAAAGAAAGTAAACTGTTATTCTAGCCAGCAGCTGGCCAAATACTGCCTACATCATTCAAATTCCATACAAAATGTTAACTTCCACATTCAGTATCTTTTTTTTTTCTTTCCTTTTTTTTTTTTTTTTTTTTTCCACTAATAAAAATTCTTCATTTTTTTACCTTTTTCCTATTCCCCATGACCCCGGAATTTGAAAAGGTTTTTTTGAAGTTCCTTTACATGCAAATTAACCCTACTATTTCAAATGTGAGATGCTCTGCTGCTATGCTACCATCACAACTAGCATGACAATTTCACATTGTTTTTACTCACCTCCATATTAATCTGAATAGTGTGTCTGAGGTCTTTCTCCCCAGCTCATAATTAACACTGATACGCCCTAGGAGACGGGAACATGTATCAAGCTATAAATATCTCAGTTTTATAGAAGAGCATCAGGGTGCATGGAACCTCCCCCCTACCATTTTCCAAAGCTGGAAAAACCCATTTTGTCCTGGCTCCATCCTCAAATTCTCTCACTTTTCCAAGAACAGAAGCCAGAAAGCACAGCAGGAGAGGGCAGCAGAGGCTGTTGAAAGCATTGACATTGACTAGCAAGAAGAAACCCAACTACCACACCTATTCGAAAACAATTCTACATTTCAATGGCTAAACTCCGTACATTCTGACAAGTGGATGGATAAGCAAAAAAGATACGAACATGGTAAAAAAGTACACAACCTGATTGCACATTGTTTAGCTCAGAGGTCTTCAGGGGAAAAAAAAATGCCTATGTAGAAACAAACTCATAAACAGTGTCAAAACGTAAAGTAAAATAAAACTTATGCCTGTTAATATAATGTACATACACTTGGCTTTTTTGTTCACACAAATTCTATATTCTATTGAAACGTTTTTGTTATTCTGCTTTGCTGGTTTTATGTTTTCCTCATCCATGTAAAAAAACCCACAAAAAACAGCAATCACAAAAAAAACTAGAACATGTTCAAGCAAATAACAAAGCAAATAAAGAATCTGCAGTTCTCTTAAGACTGAAAATGTTATTAGCAATAAACCTTCATGACTCCACAAAGAACATCCTCTAGCCAACTACCTAGAGCATTATGAACCATACAAAATGAAGTAGGATAAATTAAAATCTCAACACATTATGTACCGTTGTTACTTCACAACAGTTTACCTGATTTTCTTCTACCAAGAATCAAGCATGCTCAGAAACAGCCAGAAATGTTAAACTAACTAGGCATACCCATAACAGAAAACATATCTTGGGGGTTTTATTGACTGGATCAACATGTTCAGAACCCTGTGTCCTCAGAGATGGCAAGTGTTAACACCACTAAAGATGCTATTGATAATACTATTACAACAGGGACATATTATTGCAACAGCTTGAAGAACAGCAGAAAGCTCTTGAAGAATTATTGTAAATTACTGAAAATCAAAATGCACCCGCAATGAAAATCTTACTCACATGAAAACTGACTGTATGATCAAGCAATAGAAACAAATGGAAGATTAGAAACAAATGATAACTCCTAAACTTGAATAATACACCTCCACAGCATAGACTGCTTCCAGGCACTAGCACTTCCTTTTTTCTTTACCATGACCTAGAAAATATTATCTCCAGTCTTGGCTAATTTTAAACTGTAAAATTTTGCTTTTAACAGAATCCTGAATATCTATCCAAGTGATTTCAATTTTAATGAAAACATTTTTCCGTCTAATCTTACTTGTAAGAAATAGTGTTTTTCTGAGTAAATAGCACACTTTACGGCTAGACCGGATTCTTGTCTACAAAAATTATGGGTTTGGCAAATTATCACACTAAAACAATACAAAATGCAATGGCTGTCAGATGTAGTAAGCTTCAATTCAAGCTGTCCTTTTAGAAAATGTGATAAAATGAGGCAGGGAGGAGAGAAAGAAGTAGCAAAGAAGAACAGGATCAATAACTCGAAACCCAATGAAATATATTTAAGAATGCAACATTTGTGACGCAAATTTGATAATAATGTACTCCTCGATAAGCTTCATTCAAACTTGCTTTGTGATTCATTGTCAGATAGCTCTAGTGATTCATTAGGAGAAGAATGAATGACCTAATATGGCTTTGAGACAGACAGGGTACAACCTAGAGGAGATTTATCTAGAGCCATACATTTAAAAGTAAACACTAAGACACGAAACTTTTTTCATTAGAAAAAAAAATAAAAAATAAAAAGTAAAAAATAAAAATAAAAAATGGACCTTATGAAGTAATATTTTTCTTTTTTAATAGCCTCACCTATATCACATTGCTTTTAGTTTCAGAGGTGATGTGATTACTCCATACTAGTTTAATTACTGCATATTTATTTCAGCAACTTTGTGGATTCTAGTGAACTACCTCAAAGATTTCTTTATTAGACCAATTCCAATCTGGGAGAGATACACATACACGCAGTAATGCACAGCAACTGCAACAAACAGATTCAACTTCAGCAACCCCTCTGGAAGAGTTCTGCACGGGTAAAAGCACTGGAATACTTTGCATCACACAGCATTTTACAAAACAAGCCAGAAGAGAGAAAAAAACATAGAAGTTGGACATATTAATAAGTATGCTATATTTTAAACCAATGCATACCAGCACTGAGTTATACTGTTTTCAGCAGAAGTAATAAAAACCTCTGAATGTAAGTCAGGTCTAAAGAAAGAAACACAGAAGTACTTATAAATACCTCCACACATACCAACAAGTTTCATGACAAAAGCTTAGACACTTGACCTAGATACTTAATACAGGATAAATAGCCCTAAAATATTCTATTTGGCTTGAATTGTAATAATGTTTTATTTTTGGGTGAATGATAGATGCTTTCTCTCCCTTAGTTGTAATAACTTCCAATCATTTAACTATATTCTGGAGAACAGCTAATGCTGTAGCTCAAAATGCCAAAAAGAACATAATTAAAAATTGGCTTCAAATGACACAAATTAATAACCATGAATAAAGGCAAAATTAGGTCCTCATACGCTGAAAACAGTATTCAGTTGGTGACCACAGAAAGCATCCTGCACAGAAAGAGAAGGAGAGAGAACACTGACCTGTGAACATTCATGCTAGAATGACTTTAGCCTCATCTGAGCTAACAAAGGTACGGTATGAGAGAATAACAAGATTAAAGGTTGGGAGGGGTTCTTGCTTTCTAGGGGTGAGTGGTTTTGGTTTCTGGGGGGTTTTGGTTTTGGTTGGTTTGTGAGTTTTTTCCTTCTTGTTTTTTTTTTTGGAAGAGCACATTTTAGATCTAGGAACAAGAGAGATGTACAAGCTAAAAACTGAAACTAGTAAGAAAATGTTCCACACAAAATGGATAGAACAATCAGAATTACACAATCTGAGTTAACTACAAATGATACTAAAATATTATTTTGCTCTTCAGTGAAGTTTAAATATTTAAACAGGGGAAGTAAATACTTTCTCTGAGCACAAAAGAATTTACTTTGAGAAATACTTTCCACATTCTTCAGAACGCACAATACCTTTGGGATGAGGGAAGTACAGGGGAGCTACTACCTTCTAGGAGGGATCAACAAGAATTTGACTTTTGATGAATGAAGAATCTGTCACATGAGACTAACATGCCTGAAAGTACTTCAATCTTTTTTTTCAAGACTACCGAGATACAAACTGCACATTATTATAAAATACTCATGGTGTTAAGCAATTCCGTAACACGGCTCTGTTTCTTTGGTACTCACTACATGCAACCTTTTCCGTAACATATACAAATAGTTGCAAATTGCCTATATTGTCTCTCTTCAAATAATGCAGTTTATTAGCAACTCTTTTCCATTATGTATGCTTGGCCAGGTGCCCCAGAGCAGCATCACAGCACCAGAGGGCAAGCGGAAGTTGGTTATAAGCCACTTTTCCACCTCCCTTACTCTTTGCCCAGTAGGAATAAGACGATTCCCAGTGTTATGTACAAAAAGCCTAAGGGCTGCTCTCAAACGCCCTTCAAGCGGCTGTTACACAAGCTGAAAACTGCCAAAACAGCATGGTAGCACAACAGTTTCTTTCAGGAATGATTCACCAGCTATAAAATTGCTGTACATCAACACAATTCCCTCTGCATTCCTTAACCTGACAAACTTAGTACTCAACTCTGCTACCATCATACTCCAACTCAATATAACAGTGTTAACAGCCAGTCCAAAAATCTCTCCTTTTTAAGTTATTGAATCCACTGAAAACCAGAGTGCTCTATGTCACATTAATTTCAGACAGAATGTAGAAGCTTCCAGCTTTATCATTCCATAAGAACAATAATAACCAACCCCTAAGATCTCTTCACTGGACCTGCAAGATCTTACTTAACTGCTTTATCCATTAAGGATTCCATTGAAACAACTGACACAAAGACCATGAAAGGAGAAGAAAAAAAATTACTATGACCTATCAGATTGTTGAGGATTACAATATTTTCACAATCTTTATACACAACAAGAGCATATATAGTATATATCTCAGAAATATATATCTTAGTGTATCTTATTTTAGAAATAAGAAACTATCGTAAAATTAAGACTCACATCTCAGGAAATATGCTATATAACACTTTGAAAATTGTTTTCCTTCTTTGAAAGGCATCTTAATACGAGAGCCTGGTCCACAAGAACAAAATACTAACAGGTATTCTATCTGATAAATTTTGTTATCAAACCAAAAATCTCCATCTTGCAAACAATCGATCTGCCAAAATAAGAAAGTTTTATCACCCTATTATTATCAGAAGCACCAGGACTTTGAAATCTACCTATCTGATCTTCTGGTTTGGTATGCCAAGTAACTGAAATACATATACAGATGAGAACTGCTCTCTAAATGTATAAGCTGCAAGCTTTTCCACTACTCTAGCCAGTGTTTGGTAACAGTCAGAACCCTGACACCAAAAGAGCATGGCAGAAAAAGATCATCCAAGCCAAATAGTCTTCTCTTTTTTTTTTTTAAGATGTCTTTTATTACAATTACAATCTAGCCATCACACACTTAACAAATGCATGGGTTTAGTTTAGAGAGCTGAGAAGTTATGGATGACAAGACAATGTTGTGCATAAATAATATCTGCATAATTTAACCTCAAAAAGTCTCCATGGAGATTTAAGAGGAAAACCAGAACCTATCTGTCAGAATGCGGAAAGTCTGAGGAATATCAATACTAGTAAAACAGAAAAAGCTACCAGTCTGATGTATAAGAATGTTCCTACATACCATGCCAGGTTACTAAAGGCACATCATCTACTTAGTATCAACTGTATTTAAGGTAACTTCTATCCACCTTGCTCAGCCCACATAACTTCTACCCAGCACACTACCTACATACATATATTTTCAGTTCTTTTTGCTTCTCAGTTATCCCAGTCTCAACTTCATGCAATTCATCTCAGTACTCATCTTTAAATTTCTTGCAGTCAGGATGACAAGAGTAACTATTATCATGCTGCAACAGAAAAGTCCTCATATATTTCTTATTTTCTGATGAGCTATGAAAGAATTCAAGAGAAAAAAAATCCACCAATGACTTTTAAAGGTTTTTCTTTAAATCATGAAGATACTCTGGATAGGTAGTAAGGTGACCCTCTACAGACTTACTATATCACACTGAATCAATTATAATGAATATGATAAAAACACAGTATCACATCGTAAATATTTTAAGATGCAACTTTTAAAGAAGTCATTTGACTTTAAACTTAAGTAGTTTTCCATATACTCCAGCCAGATTTTAAGTTTTGTTCTACTCACACACAACACAATCTTAATTTATATTAACTTAAAATTAAGAGAAGCAGGAAACACTTAAATGCAGCAATATAATGAAATAAACCAGGAACATGTCCAAAACAATCTTTAAAAGGCACATACACACCCCTCTCACCCCTCAAAGAAAGAAAAAAAACCAAAACAAAAAAAAAAAAGCCCAAAAAACAAAACACCCACACAGAACCAAAAAACCCACCCAAGATACTGTCTCTACTACTTTTTTCCTTCGTCCATCCTGGAAACTGGAAATCCAGGAATATTTTAATTTACATGCATAGTATATAAAACCAAGCATAGCACATAGTTTTATTATGCTTCAGTTAAGAGCACAAGTTTGCAGAAGTGCAACAAGACTCAATACTCCATATATCACTGCCCTATCACTAAACAGTATCTCAGACGTATAGAGGGTGACACAACTTAGCAAAACTGTCTTTCTGATGCAGAGGTAAAAAAAATCTCTTGTGTGGCAGAAGTAGGTCTTACCTTTTCATCCTCATGCTTTCAAGTGGCTGACCATATGCACAATAAAACCTTCTGCCATCCATTACTTAAACTAAATGACAGAATCCACTTGTGGATGTGAAGACCCCAAACTTGTACAGAAAATATATAAGAAAAACTAAATAGGTGATTTCTGAGTTGGTTTTTGGTTTTGTTTTTTAGTTTATGGGGTTTGGTGGTGGTCAGCTGGGGTTTTTTGTGGTGATGCTTATTTGTTTGCCCGCCAGGTCTCTCTTGTTTTTATGTAACTTCTCAGGGCTTTTGGCATTGATTTTTGTTCAAGTGGCAGTTGAAGCAAGTTAGTTAATGCTTTCTAAGAAAAATAAAAATATTTTGACAACCATTGAGAAGAGCTGCAGACCAAGAGGATGCAGACTTTCTTGTAAATTGTTGCCATTCTTGTTTTAGCAAAACTGTCATATAGAAAAAATTTATTATCAACTGGTAAGAACCTCAAGTCTTCCAACAGAAGTTGTTTTTTCAGAAATCTCAACAGATACTACATTGATGACTCAGCAGCCGTGAACGAGTATCTGGCTTTAGAGTACATTCTGTGTCAAGTTAAACAGTGAAAGCACTTTTAAATTTTAATACTAATTTCCAATATTGTTTGGCAATACCAAGACTTTCAAGTGATGTTTGCACACCACACACTAGGCCTCAGAGGACTTATATTACCTAATAACTACATGTTTCAATACAAATTTTCATAGAATTTTTTTTTGATTTCCAAAACATTAAATTTTTTCAATAGAAATTTTCTATAAATACATTTATAGAATAGAAATTTATGGGGTTTGCACACGTCACTCTATTATCCTAAACTGTATCTGTACCTGTCATCATTTACTTAGCCTCATTCTTAAGTGTTACTGTCAACAGGAAAACAGACAAGAAAAGAATTTACTGGAGATTGAAAGTTCTGAAGTTTGAGTACTCATAGGTAAAAATCTACTTTCAAAATTAAAAATAAATAAATAAAAATAAAAAAATAAAAACACCAAGGCTTTGCATTAACAGAAAAATGAGAATTTTTAGCCACTGATTTGGAAACAACAAATCTTCTTGTAAGTGGCAAAAATCCAATTTTCTGAGGCAGTTACAAGAATTGCTACATAAAACTGAAAAGGAAGTTATGAACTTAACAGGATACCTACTCTTAATTTAAGAGAAAATTAATTTTTTTTTTTCCTTCTGGGAAAAAAAATAAACAAACAACAACAACAAAAAGATTATCTGACAAGAAATCTTACTTTATTAATCCTACCAGACCCTAATTCTACTGTCAATCAGAATACATAAATAAAAAAAGGCAACTCAGCAACTCCTTCATCACTCAAACCAGAACATAACCAGACAATTATTAAGCAAAGTTAATTATGGCCTTCAATTTAAAGTGAAGAAGTCAAAGCAACTCTTCTTATATTCCCCGCTAGGCCAGAGTATCAGCTCAGTGTTGCAAGATCTAGTAAGGCAGCCCTGCAGACAGAAATAAAACAGACCTAGCATAAGCCCATAATCATATGACCTGTATTTTGGCAGCATAAATGCCCAGCTTCACACCATCTTCCTTTGAAGATCAGATGATAGTAGAAAAGAACCCACCAGAGCAACTCTCAGTAGTCACAGCAACCTCTGCGTGCTCCTCAGTACCCTCATCTACAGCAACACACCTGCAATGTAGACCCATTCTTTTTGGCATTCCATATACACTCCACATACACTTGCTACCTCAGAGTTGCATGTTGATAGATAGACTATGAACTGATTAAATTTTACTCAAGATTTTCCAGGTCTTTCTGGAAAGCATATCTCTTGGGAGAGATACAGGGATTATTTATTCTTAATACTACACAAAGAGGCTGGAAGAGGGAGTCAACATGACAATGGTGAACTCATGAATGCAGAGCTATGGGCACAGTACCTCAGTTTCCCCACAGAGCTTTCTTCTTCTACATGAGGCAATTTTCTTGGACTACATGGTAAACCACCTGATATAACAGTTCAGGAAAACACTGTTCATTACAGAGGTACAAGTCTCCTATAGCTGCTGAAAAAACTTGAGAAGCACACTGCCTTCGTCTGAAGCAAACAGACGAGGAAGCTACAATTCTGTCTATCAATGTATGACAAACTGGGATTGCACAGGGAACAGGGATGTCTACATTTGTGCATCTGCACTAGGCTAAAAATCCCCTAGAGGCAAAAAGACAGGAAAGCAACTGCTGCAGTGGCATTCAAATACATTGGTGCATGCAGCATACTCTTCTGTCAGTGAAGACCACATAGCCACTATCTAGAAGACACTGCTACTATCCCACTCAGAGGAAAAGTTATCAGGCAATAGACAGCAAAGCTCAACCCAACCACTGCATGAAGTACCAAAAGGTCCATAATAAAACAGAAGACACGTCAGTTTTCCTCTCATGTACATTGTGCGACTGTAGGGAAGACAGGTGTAGAACTGTAAGCTAGTAGCAAATAAGTAACTATATTATCTGTGACATTAACTCTCCTTAACTAATGTGTTTGGAAAGAATAACTACTGTATCCTCAGGCTACTCACAAAGAATGTCCAACAACTGGATATTGAAAATTGAGTTTAACCTGAGCTCACAATTCTAAAGATGTTTAAAGGGAAACTACCACAATCACTGTAAGGCATGAAATCTGAGGAAATTCTCAGAACCTGTCCAATCTAGACATCATGTCTATATGAGGAGCAGTGACTATCCATATACAAAATCATTTGCTTGCTATTTGAAAACTGAAGTTAGATTTCACAAGTTCAAGCAAAAGAAGTAAGGTACGCTCACGAAAAGTTTGAGGTCTGCTGGCACAGGGAACAAGGCCAAGGGAAAGAAGCTAAAAAGAATAGCTGGCTCTATTAGAAAGCATTTTGGTTTTGGGAGGGTTTTTTGGTGTTTTGGGGTATTTTTTTTTCCACTGACATTTTAAACTGTATATCTTTAGCCAAAACTAAATTTGTTGACTGTACTGCACTTGCTACTAAGACAAAGATACTTAATATGGATATCATTTCAGCACTATCCAGCAGGGGAAACATTTCTTAAAGAACTATTATCTCAGAACATGCTATGGTACTGCTACACAGGTATTCTCTTACACTTTCTGAAAAAGAGCATTTTTAATTAAGGATACAACTCCCTTATTTATACAGACTGTATTCCCTCCATGGCAACCCCCACAGTGGTGACCCTATGCAGACAAATCCTCCAAGACAGCTTCTTTCAATCGTTTCGTAGCACCATCCCATTGACAGGGTAGGATGTGCCTAGAGCTACGCTGACCAGCTCTACAGACTTCTCCCTATCAGAATGACAAGTTTTGTTGTGAGAGAGTATTTTTTCTATGAACTTGATGATTTCAACTTCATGTCTGGTTAGTGACTGAAAAGGCAAAGGCTTTACTTTAAAACTATTCTGGTTTTAAAAAAATACACACATTTTCCCACATAAATATGGAAAGATTGCCTTGAAGAAAGAAATCAATTTTATCCTTGAGATAATCTGGAACATTATGTGTTGGGTTTTTTTAAAATTATTTATGTCTTATTACTAAAAAATACAAAGTGTAAGTATAGTACTTATCAGCACTGGAGTAAAATAGAACATGGAACATTATGACAGTGTTTACATCAAATAAGAAGTCCTTTGCATTTTCTCACATCTAGTAATTACACATTTCATGTTCCAAAAGACTGTTTTGCACAGAACAGCTGAAAGTGGAGAATGTTTACTGTCAAGCTCAATTCTGACATGTTTGGATCTCAGCTGTTTTATGATACTCATTTTTCCCCCAGAGTTCAAAGTGACCATGATTTGGTACACAGAAAACTGTCCAAGTGCTTTTTAAAGGATGTTCTGCTACTTCTTTGTCATAAAATGTGCACATGAAGGATTACAGTAAAATTTAGCAAGAAATAAAATGCACATCTGTGTAAAAAATACAACAGGGAAAAAAAACTTCCCTTCTTCGAGCCAATAAACCAGAAGGCAAAATAAGCATGCTCTACAAAATGCATCTTGCTTTACAATAAGCAGAAGAACCCTTCACAAATAACATTCTTTACACAGTAGGTAATGTGCTTTCTGAAATTTTCAAGGTGAAGGTTAATGAAGTTTTTTAAGTCTACTTTGAGTTTAGGTGTAGTGTAGTTTGTTATTTTCGATACCAGAAAGATACTCCACAGAAAAAGCAAAGTGTAAGATGTTGAAGTTGGTATTGACACACATTTAAGCAAAACAATCATCACTTCTAAAAGCATTTCCAGGATGGGTAGTTGACCAATAAGAGAAATATTTCCATAACATCAAAAAAAAAACATTAATCTTTAGTAAAAAGCACTTGCTTGGAATCAAAGGAAATACATACTTGATCCAAAACTTACTTGAAAGATCTACATTTCCTGCTAAATTACAACATCAATGTAGCTTAATGCTGTTTTACACTGGACACACTATCACTCTAGAGCTAGGGAATTATGACCTCCAAAAATTTAAAATTGCTTTTGAAGAGTATCTGCCAACTATGTTTAAAACTAGCATCTCTGCAAGTTCAAGATATTCTTGCAATACGTCACCAACTCAGCTCATTTGAAATTTTCAACACAGTGCTTAAGAACTACAACATAGTGCAGGCAGCAGACACAGAAATCCTTTCTGTCTTCACTTCCTTGTTTTGAAAGCAGGATCTTCAGACACATCTTTCTCACCTGCACCAAATCAAAACTTTCCTCTCCAAGTCTGAAGTCTGTAAATAGTCATTTGCCTAAGGGCCTTTTAGATAGCCCACACTGTGACAGTGCTGCAGAGATTATCATGCAACTCTTTTCTCCAACGGCCTTATGTTACCCTTAAATCACGTGCATTTGCATTTCCATATCACTGCAAAATCCTGTTTTGTAGCTTGATCAAACTACCCAGATCTAAACTCCCATCTGTAAATATAATTCAGCACATCTCAACATGCAAGATGTTTGCTCTGAAATTCACTTCCTCCTGATCTACTTTTCAATGCTCTTTAATAAGAAGCTGCCTCAACTTCCAAGTCCTTTAGTTACCTCTCCACTACCTTCACAAGATTTTTCCTCTGCACACTGCACATGTGCTTTCTGAAAGACAATGTTTATCATCTCTCAGCTCCCCTTCTTCTGCCTTTTTTCACTTCTTATCGTCATTTAAAACACCCATTTTCCTACAATGCTTCCTGCCTCTAAGCATTTACAGAGCCACACTTTAGCAAGAGGAACTGGAACACGTACACACTCACACTACAGCAGACGTCATCATCATCAAATTTCCTCCTGTCATGCTTAATTTAAAATTTGTTCAAAACTTACAGAATCTTGTGACTGGAAGATCATCTCAACTGTCTATAAGCACATTACTTCCCCCTCAACTGCGTAGCAACTGCTGTATTCCCTCACGTGATGAGAAGCACAGTGAAAATCCATACAGAATTTCAGACAGTGCCCTCCTCACCTGCATTCACATGCATATGTCCTCAGTACCATTTAAAAGCAGACTGCAAAGAAAAAATAAAAAACAAACAAAAAAAAAACAAGTCAATCTGTTCACTCAATCCTTAAAACCAATTTTGTGCTGTACACATATTTTTTCATTGATAAAAGTAATTTTAAAGCAGTTTTTCTTCTCAAAGTGTATTAGCAGCGCATAAAGGACGAAGGAGCAACTTTTCTTCTCTTTTTCTCCCAGAACTAACCAGTTGCTAAGATTTGTTTTTTTCTGGGTTTTTTTAAGTCTGCATGCCATTGCTCACGTACAGGTGATGAAGAATGATGAGTCTCTTGGGAGTTTCCCACCCTCTATATTTCCTGTGTTTCCAATAGGCTAAAATAATTAAATAATATTTTGATCTTACCAAAGCAATTTTTTTTTTTTAACAGCTGTAAAAATGCACATTAACAATAAAATTTGAGTGCATTCAGTGTTTCCCTCACACAGACCATTTTCAGAACACAGATGATAAATGAAGCCTTGCAAACAACAATGATTCACATATCCTGGTAGGCCAAATATTTTGTCTGGACTGACTACAGACCAAAAAAACACAGCAAAAACAAGAGTTTCCAGTAAGCGTGAGCATATCTTATGGCCTATATGTATTTAGCAAAAATTAGCTCCTCACCCATCTGCCAGAATGGCATTAATGCCAGTGTTCAGGCTGCTCATTATACCTACCACCTAAACCCTATACAAGTACATGCAAGCCAGTACTGTAAAGCAATATAAGATGATCTCAAGAGAGTCTGGCCCAAGAGTTTAGACATATTTTGATCTGCGTTCTCCAGTACTCCATAGGCCAGGGATTTGGGGAGCGTGTGCAAGGCTCTGCCATTACTGGCCTTCTGCCATACCAGAATTTCAAACAACTGGTGTATCACCATTCAAACATCCCCAAATTACCCACTGACAGCCCAACATGGCAATACAGGAATGCTCTGCTGTCTAAAGATAACAGGACCCACCTGAAGCACCTTCTAGGAGAACAAACTGGAACAGATCGAGTAGAATGCTTTTGAGGTCAAAATAACCATAGCCCAGAACAACAGGATCAAGCCAATAGCCATAGAAAGCAATTCCATCAATGCTTACTTGATTTAAACCAAATGGAAACAAATACATGCCAGTGATCACACTTACACAGGGGCAAACGCAAGCAGATTGCACAGTAGTCAGAATCATCTCATGATGTCATCTTACTGAACTACTGCATGACACTTTGTTCTTCACAGCTGCAGAAAAGTTCCGAACAATATGCTTAGTTTCCGTAACAAGAACAAAAAGAGTGGGCCTACTTCAAAAAGGCAACCAAAATTAACACCATTGTTTGAAATATCTACAAATGTCCACAAGTTAAACACTATTTGTTTGTGTTCTGGCTTTCAAAGGTTAAGAGTTTATTTCATTCTCTCTCTCCTAAGAGCGCAACTGCCGGAGTGACTTAAATTAAGTGTGGATCAACAAAAAGAATGTAGTCCTTTGTAAGAGATGCTGAAAAATAGTATATTGTACCCAAATTTATTTTAAATGTACACACGTGAACTTTGAAACACCGGAAGCATTAGTGTGCACTTATATTTCTTCTAACAAGGACAAGTCTTCACTAAAGCTGAACTTTGTATAATGTGAATTATATCTTGTCTGTGCAGCATAACATTGTCTCACCTGATCTCTAAGCACAGTTAAACCGGTACTGCAAATGCTGTTAAATACTTAAGCAATTATAAAACAAAACCACCAACAAATAGAACGGAATAAAATAAACACCCATTTATTATTTTAAACAACGAGTATATTCTTTCAGGCTTTTAGACAATTCTTTCAAAACTGCAATGCAATAATTAACTATGATTCTCTGCTTATGTACTAAATGAAATTGAAAGAGATTTAGAATAGAAATTAGAAAGAAATTCTTTACTGTGAGGGTGGTGACGCACTGGCACAGATTGCCCAGAGAAGCTGTGGCTGCCCCATTCATGGCAGTATTCAAGGTCACGTAGGATGGGGCTTGGAGCAACCTGGTCTAGTGGAAGGTGCCCCACGGCAAGGGGTTGAAACTGGATGAGCTTTAAGGCCCCTTCCAACCCAAACCATTCTGTGATTCTACAATTCCATGATAAATCACCTATTTCCATAGTATCATTTCTCGCCCCACAAGTAAGCTACACTGCCAAGAGTTTACACACCAAAATGCACTTCCAGTACATGTACCATTAGCAGTAAAAATAACTAAAATAAATCCTCGATCCATAATTTGCAAGTAAGAAACTGAAAGTAGTGGCTGTTTGAAATTAGAGCACAACTGAAGAAAGTGGAGCTGCACCCATGCCCTAGCAAATAATTAAATGTCACTTGACTATGAGCTGATAATGAACTAATAGAATATAACCTCTCCCTTCTGAGGTTATGCCAGTCCCAGAATTCTAACTGGAGCATACTAGGATGTATCTATTACAAAGCAGATACTCTCATAAGTGTCAGCAAATCACGTCCTTGCAAGAAAGAATGCTACATTCATTTAATGGCAAGTGCTCTGGACACACCACTCAAGTCTTGGAAAGCAGATGCAGGGACTGTCAGAATGAAGACCCTAGGCCCACTGTAGGAAAAGATCAGGTTCGAGATCATCTTAAGGACCTGAATGTGCACAAGTGCATGGGACCTGATGAAATCCATCCACAGGTCTTGAAGGAGCTGGCAAATGAAGTTACTAAGCCACTGTCCATCATATTTGAAAAATCATAGCAGTCAGGTGAAGTTCCCAACAACCAGAAAAAGGGAAATATAACCCCCATTTTCAAGAAGAGGAAATGGAAGACTCAGGAAAATACAGACCAGTCAGCTCTCACCTCTGTGCCTGGCAGGATTATGAAGCATATTCTCTTGGAAACCATGCAAAACAATGAAAAACAACAAGGTGGCTGGTGACAGCCAGTATGGCTTCACTAAGGGGAAATCCTGCCTGACCAATCTGGAGGTCTTCTATGATGGAACTACAGAACTGATGGATAGGGGCAAAGCACTTGATATCATCTACCTGGACTTGTGCAAAGCATTTGACACTGTCCGACACGACATCCTTGTCTCTAAACTGGAGAGACATCAATCTGATGGATGGACCACCTAGTGGATAAAGAATTGGCTGGATGGCCGCAAGCAGAAAGTTGCGGTCAAGAGCTCAATGTCCAACTGGAGATGGGTAACCAGTGGTGTCCCTCAGGGGTCGGTGTTGGGACTGATCCTATTCAACATCTTTGTCAGCAACATGGAAAGTGGATTAAGTGTGCCCTCAGCAAGTTTGCCAATGACACCAAGCTGTGTGGTTCAGTTGATACGCTGGAGGGAAGGAATGCCAT
>WYDI02013934.1:0-15981 GCA_009867235.2 Psittacus erithacus | reverse complement strand
CCATCCCTCCGGGAGCCGAGGGAGGAGGTGGGGGGGGGCAGTGAGTGGGCTGTGTGGCAGGCCTTAAACCACGACAATATTTCATTCATTTTATTAAATTTAAATGCTTTTGTCTACACAGGATAGATGTTCGGGGCAGATGCCGTTTTTACAGCACTAAGCACAGTGAGATCTTGACCATGAGTACATATTCTCAGTGCTGCAGCAATAGCATCGAGAAACCTTTTGAAATAAACAGAGAAAAAACTAACTGGTTCCCTGTGCGCAGTGATCACTTGGTTTCATATTGGTTAAGCTTAACACTAAGTTGATCACTGGCATATCTCTAAAGTCTTTACTGCACTAAGGAGAGCCGAGACAGAATTTTTTGGTTTTTAACTTCCTGCTTGCCATGCATGCCATAAGGTGAGGTGGCATAATTCAGAGAGCAAGGATGGAGGAGGTCAGTGTGACCATAGGTGAAGTGTGTATCTGTGAATATAAAATTGGTTCTTAATGAAGCAGAAGGCAGACAGTAATTCAAGGTGATAGTGTTATGAATCCTAATAGTCTGTGTGAACGTTTCCTTTTCCATATATGTACAAATGAATGTGGCTAGGGTCATTTCTAACAATGATACTGATTTTTCAAGGGTCCTCCTGGGCCACCAGGGCCTCCCGGACTGCCTGGTCTTCCAGGAAAGCCCACATCTGATTCCAATGTAGGACCTCCTGGGTCACCAGGGGAAGACGGAGCTTCTGGTGAAGAAGGCCCTGAGGTAAGTACCCATTTATGCACACACATTAACATTGTTTCTGTCCTACAACACTAAGTGCTAAGTCTTACAGCCCATATAATTCTTAATAATATTGCAGAATATTTTTAATTTAAGAGCTTGGATTTTATGCATACTTTTTATTAAAAAAAAAAATATAATAAATTTCTAGTTAACCAAAGCATATTACTCCACAGCAGGATGTACATTTGGCAGACATACTGGTGAATCTGGACTAGAATAAATAAAAAGTAAGGATGTTTTTACC
The DNA here is from genome assembly GCA_009867235.2 of Psittacus erithacus. NCBI lineage: Eukaryota > Metazoa > Chordata > Aves > Psittaciformes > Psittacidae > Psittacus > Psittacus erithacus. The sequence continues at coordinate 14,959 of WYDI02013934.1, read as the reverse complement.
AACACTGCATAAGGCTAAGGATTACATTTCCTGTTGTGCTTTCCAGAAAATGAAGTTTGCTAAATCACTTACCTAATCTGCAGGGAATTTTTAGCATAAATTGAATTGAATAAATTTCCTCCTTCAGGAAATCTCCTCCTTCTTCAGCTACATAGAAACACTCCCACTATGTGCTGTGAATACTTCAGACTAAGAGAATGGCAAGTGCTAAAGACCATGGCACTGAAGCAGTTTAGGCATATGCTTCGTTGTACCTGTTGTCTCACTTTAAACATGAACAGAAGTCCTTCTATAATATAACTAGGAAAAGGCATAGCTTTTCTACATAGATGCAAAACCTAGCTAGTCTTTCCTTGCTTTCAATTAACTACCTTACTTTGTATTTTAATTGTCTGAAGCTAAGCTGTTTTGTCACTGAGTGAGTGTCTTAGACCTAGCAAAAAAGCCACATCCTCTGGGATTTAGGAGAGTATCAAGTGTTCTAAAAAGTCCTGCAGAGACCTGTCATGAAAATGCCTATTTTGGAAACATTTCTCAGGACCACAGTATCTTCAGAACCACAGTTTCCTTAGAGAATAATTATAGGTCTTCTGCCCTCTAATATAAGACCAGTGTTGCTTCCCAGTGCTCATATATTTAAAATGGAAAATCATTTTTTAGTAAAATAAAGACTCTCAGCATCTTAAAGCTTACGATCAGAAGCAGTTTGCTCCATGACGAGGCATGTTTCCCCATGTTTTTCTTTCTAAAAAAAAAAAAAAAAAAAGAAAAAGACTACAAGGAGTCTAGAATCACTAAAAGCAAAATTTAAAGATGCAAAAATTTTTGGATTGGAATCTGCATTCAGTAACACATTGAAATAGTTGTGTAATTAAATTCAGCTGCAAATCCTAATTTCAGAAGAGTAGCCAATTACTTGAAGTCTTGTGTGCAAGCTGAAGTCCTCCTGAATCAAGAACTTTGTGTCATAACATCTCTTCTGATGGGAAGTGTGTCTTGGAAATATTTGGGTAAAGACTGCCTTTTGCAATGGGAAAAACAGCTTCTCTAACTGCTCCACATTGCATCTGGTACTGATGTGATATTGATGTGATTAAACACATATTTCCTGAATGCTACATGAAACTGAAGTGCTTCATGGCATTGTATATGGATATTTTCTATGGTAATTTTTTTAAAGTAGTTCACAAATGAATGAATACACCCTGAAGTGAATAACAAATCTCCAAGTGTTGCTTGCTAGCTACATAAGAGAGACTACTCAAAAGCTATAAAGGAAACAAGTAATTTTAAAAACTTAAAATTGCTAAGCAGTTAAGTGAAAATAGTCACTAAAATTTAGAACAATTATTGTTGTTAGCCCAACCTCTCTTCTAATTCTTCTGTGTCGATGTAATCATGGCAAAATCAACGTGATTATGTTTGAAGCATACTGAAAATATTTCCTTTTCATATTGAAAAGAATTGGTTAGTTATTTTATCACATGCAGTGCATCTAAAGGGAAAAATGGAGGAGGGAGGAGGTAAGGAGTATAGGGAAAATGAGGCCTTTGCGACTATTCTGAAAACACCAGAGGAAAATAATGTTTTCCATCTCCTTCTGCAGCCATATATATCCTTCCCTATAATAGATGACTAAATAAATGGATAAAAACTCTCAGAGGCCAGAATGCACACCTGTAAACTTAATGAAAGGCTATCAGAGCCCAATTAAAAAAACACAGAGCATATAAATACATGTGTAACTGTTCCCTTTCTTGCATGCATAGTTACTGAGGGCTGGACTTCAATATTTCACAGATTGACTGGTTGACCCTACAAAGCCATTTTTTCCCAGCCGGACTGCTCACTCAAATGCATGCTAAGTCATGGACACAACACAATTAGGTAGAGAACTAAAAATACATTTCTCAAGGCAAAATTAAAGTGAGGCACACAGAAAACCTGGTCCACTTTCTGACTTTGTCAATACCAACATCTTCTCAGCTAGTCCTCATCTGGCACTGAGGCTGCCAAAAGAGTGGATGGCTGATGTGCCACCATCAGCCCCCATCACATCTACTTGGATAGCCCCATTATTTTTCATGCTAACTGTATAATTACATAATGCTTGTTTATATTATTTTGTATTATTTTGTCATTCATTTATACTTTTATATATATATATTGTTTGAAATACATTTAGATATGGTTTTGATACAAAGCAAAACTCAAAAGACAAGGAATACAAATGTCTGATAGAACTTAATGGTGTTATATGCTACCTGGTGCTGCACATTAGTCTTTTATAATGCTGTATCATCAGTTGATAGAAAATACTTACATACATGTACTCTCAAGTAGCACCAGCTTTAGATTTACATCTTTACAGATGTATAGATTTTATACATCTTTATACTTTACAGATTTACCCTGCTTTACATTTACAGGGTCCTCAAGGTCCTCCTGGTCTTGATGGAGTGGCTGGCCCACCAGGACAGAAGGGAGAAAAGGTAAGTCTGTCTTGCCCCTGCTTCAGTGGAAAATCTTTGTCAGTTCTAGGCTGAAAAAATCATAAATAATTGTCCCTGCAATGCAGTGTTGGCTGGCTTCAATTGCTTTTAATTGAATAGAACTGCTAATAGCTTATTGCAATGTATCTCAAAAGGCATATTCAGAAATCCAGAATTCCCTGTTGTGTATAGTCTCATTTTCTGCAGCACGCAGTATTCAAAATTCAATATGAGCTGCTTTCGGGGAGAAAGAAAGAACTCCAGCTAGTCCAGACTGGCACAGACTGACAGCATATTCCCTTTCAGCAGCCCATCTTTGCCTTAACTGCTGACTACTCCACTGCTGCTGCCCCCAGCTAGGATATGCCTCTTCCACATTTGTGGCGGTTTCAGCCTTCCTTCAGCTCTCAATGAGACATTTCAGGATCCTAACCTGGCAGCCAAGGATTACTTAGTTTTCTGTTCACTTGCTGCACTATTTGGCTTCATGCATGAGCAGATGAGTACTTAAGCCAGAAAAAGGGGAGGGGTGGGGAACATGTAGATGAAAGCAATGGATCATAGCATCCAGAAGATAGATTTTCTTGTGTTGCCGTAGAACCAAAAACTACATATTACAAAATTGCCACTCTTTTCTTAAGTTTGCCCAAATTATTGCATTCATTTTTTTGCACCCAACTTCAAGAATGTGGACAAGACAGAGACAGTGCAGCAAAAACAGCTATGGAGATAGGCAGGGGCCTTGAGTACATGACTAATGAGGAGAGGCTGAAGAAACTCAAATCATTTAATCTGGTGAAAAAGAGGTAAAAGCATGCCCAACAGATTTAAAGACATAATTATAACCCTTTAATAAAGACTGGTGAGTCTGTATTTGAAATACTGAATCCATTTTTTGCACCCCACTTCAAGAAGGTTGTAGAGAAGATAGAGACAAAGACTCCAGGAAAATTTCATCCTCTACTGAGATTTAGCATCACTGTCCATTCACAAGATCCTAAAAATACATTCTCAAGTGTACATTGAAAATTGACACACTGTAAGAGAAATGAAATGGCCAGATTATAGATTTTTTTATAGACATAGATTTATTTTTTTTTAATCACGAGAGTTTTTTAAAAAATTCTTCTCTGAAGATTGAAGAATCTGAGTTGTGATTACAAAAGCCTGAGGCTGGTAAAACTGCAGCACAGACTGGAACAAGTAGCTGTCAAGAAGATGCAGTATATATGTTACAAAGCAGACATCAAAATCCTGTGTCCATTGTAATCAGTGGAATGTGTTTTATATAAGGAAGTCTAAAAATAGAAAGAAGTCTAGCTAAAATTAACTGATCCTGAGTCATATATTATAGGAAAAGACTAAGAAGGAAAAGAAAGTAATTGGAAGAAAGATAAAGTATTCAGAAAGCACATAATCCTCAAAAAGCAAGGACAAAACCTCAAAAAACTCAAGACCTCTCTGAGCCTGTTTTCTGCATTGTGTATATTTGATAAAATTTTAATTAGAATTGAGGCATCACATATTTGCGCCTGCTCAATACAATCCCCAACACCTTGGGATAACAGTATTTTTCAATTTCTACTAAAAACCTCGATTTAACCTATATTGCAATTTCTACTTTTAATCATTATTCCAGATTAATCCAGGGAGGATTATGGGGGAAACCTGCAGGTTGCATTGAAAATAAAGTCAGTTTATTCCTTGGCGTGGAATTTGGTGGGGGTTTTGCCATTACTTTTGGAAAACATCATTATCATTTTAATCCTGGTTCCTTACTCATTTTTTTCATAACTCACTTGGGCAATATTTCTATTGAATGAGTAAGGACAGGAGCTTGCCAGTGTAACAATTAATCCTGATAGATTTAGTGCAATTTGGAAAAGAAGTATTTGCGTCCTGTGAATTTCTGTCTACTGCAAGAACTAGAAGCGGAAAATACAGTATCTAAGTAATGTAAAAAAGCAAATCAAATAACTTGATTGCTGCAGAGGAACCTTAAAATCATATTAGTCATCATATCCCTTATTTGGAATGATGCCCTAGACAAATTGTGTGGGATCAGTTTCTAATTCTGTTGTAGCCCATGAGAGTTTTGACATTTAAGTTCAGAAGCATGAGGATGTGATCCCCAGTGTTTAATTCTGTGTGCTCCAGACACAGAATCTGCAGCAATAATTGAAATACAAGATTGTATCCTTACTGCATACCAGACCAGAGCTATTCATTTGTTGTTATAACTCCTGAATTACAGATTGTTTTCTTTTTAAATAAGAGGTCTAATGTTTCATGCAAAGAACATTATGACATCAAACTAAACAACAAAGATATCTGTGGGGATTTTAATTAAACAAAAATATCGTAAGTGTGTTTTTGTTGTGTATCTAATGCTCTTACTGTAAGTAATTAGGATTGGTTTTCTTTTACAGGGTGACAAAGGTCTTCCTGGTTCTGTTGGTCCAAAGGTAAAAAAAATAAAAACAGTGTCTTTATAGGATAACAGTATCATTCTAATAAAACATGTTACTGAAAAGGTGTGAGAAGCATAGAAGTTTATTATTGTGAAACTTAATGAAGTTGGCAAACTTGGCTTCTCAGTTGACCAATGCACTTCTCTAAGAAGTGTGGCCAAGAGGTTGAGGCAGGTGATTTTTCCCTCATCTCTCATGAGACCCTATCTGGAGTACTGTGTTCAGCTCTCCTAAACAAAGACAGACATGCACCTGCTTGAGTGGGTCCAAGGGAGAGCCATAAAGATGATCAGGGGGATGCCCCCTCCTTGAAAGTGTTCAAAGCCAGGTTGGATGGGGCTTTGAGAAAGGCATCCCTGCCCATGGTAGGGAGGTTGGATCTACATGATCTTTAAGGTCCCTTCCAACCCAAAACATTCTATGGTTCTATGGTTCTACTTACTTGCATTTACTTATTCATGTTCTGTTTATCAGTAGATTGACCTTTTATTTTAGGGTGATACTGGAGACATTGGGTCAATAGGTCCTAAAGGAGAAGCTGGTGCTGTTGGGTCTCCTGGGAAACCTGGACCACCAGGACCTCCTGGCCCCCCTGGGTCCCCTGGACCTCCTGGACCCCCAGGACTCAGCTACAGTTTGGGATTTGAGGTATTTTGCTATCATGGGGTTTGTAGTAGCTATGGATCTACTTCCTTCAGAGGAAGGAGACCTCAAAGCTGAATTGATGACAGATGACAATAATTTGCTCAATACTGAAATTTGCCTATAATTCCTTTTACATCTGACCTTATAATTGACCATGCTAGACTATGGAATTAATGGATTTCTTGGGACAGTTTTCATGAAACTATTCAATAGTAACAGCGTTCAGATGCTATTTTTGATGCTCATATCATTGCTAATATAAAATATACAAATACTGTACTACAAGGGAAATATTCTTCAGCACTTTATTTTTTTCATGTAAATAATTTAAAGCAATGATCTAAATATGCATAGGGACCTGTCAGTATTCATTGAAATCAAACTGCAGGTCCCCCTTAAGCTATGACATCCCTCACTGTCATCCTTGAGGCTACAAGTGTAGTTTAGGCATGTCACTTAAGCAGCATGTAAATACAGAGACAGATGTTGGACATTTCTGACCTCATGGTCTGTTCTACTGAGAGGAAAAGTGTTCTGTGAAAAAAAAACCTAAACCAACAAACCAAACCAAAAAATGATAAATTGGAGGTGCTACTCTTTCTGCTTCTGAAAATAATACCTTCATCATTTTAAAAGATGACACCTGGCCAGCTTAAATGGAGTTTAACATGTCTCTTGAGAACTTCTCACTTAGATGATCTTTTTGGAGCAGAAAGTTGCTTTGCAGAAAACAAAGACAAAGGGAGCATGTTCAAGTTCGAGAGCAAGAGCTGCTGCATTAACATATTTATGAAGAGAGGCTGGAAAATTGCCTACATCAGCATTGACATATGAGTCATCCTTTTTAAAATATTTCCATGCATTTTTCATTTGTAATTTAGTTGCTTAGCTCAGGAAAGTCCTTTCAGGGTTTTTATGGTTTTACATCATGGGATATAGTACAAGTTTGCATAGAAACTAAGGGCAGTTTCAGCAGAGAAGTAAACAACCTCTAACCAAAACTGTGGTCATCTGTAGAACTGCTGCAGTAAAGTTCTGTTTAAAATATACCAGTTTACTCACACACATTTCTCCTAGGATTTGCCTCTTTTGTATTTCTTTTTTCCTTACTCTAGAGACACTTCGAGTACTCCAAGAACAGAGGTGACCACTAATTCTTGTTCAGAGACATAGTCTGATTTCTGATGTCCAACTAAATAATATTGTACTATATACATTACTGGTTAATAATCTCACTGATGTCAGTGGCTTTTAATGGATGAAAAATCTCTCCAGCAGTCCACAAGTTCTTAATCATCAGCACTGTAATTGTGAGCAAGGAACAGCATAAAGTCTAAGCATGCAAACAGTCCATTGCCTTAACTTAGGCACACTATAAAGGCTAGTATAGACTTTTGCCCTTAATAAATATGTACTTGTCTCAGAATGGGATAAAGACAATTTAAGCCGCATCCTCATCCTAGTCATGGTCTGAGTTTTAGCCCAGGATGATGGCTTGTCTAACTTACAGTCATCTTCTGTGACCCTTAAGGATCCAGTGTTAGGAGATTCCCCAGTTTTCCCCATTCACACTATTTGAGTAGAAGCCAAGTTTGCCTCGTTGTGGCATCAGAGTTCCCCTGTACGTAAGTATTTAGGACCAAACTCTGTTACTTCCGATACCTAGGTCTCAGAAGAATGTTAGCAGATGAGCAGAAGAGACTGGAAACAGGAAGTCCCTGGTTTTATAGACACAAACACAGAAGGATCCCAGCTCTAACTGAAGGAACAATATCTTGACTGGCTTCATCTTGGACTTCATCTAGTCCAAACAGAATTAGCACGATTGTCATTTCCCTGAGAGGAAAATTGCTGTTAACAGCCTTGCTAGTTCTAGCTGATCTTTTGGATGCCCACCCCTGCCATCTGTTAAGGCAGCACTATGGTCTGCCAGTTCTTTAGGGCAACACTACCTTTTGGTTGGCAGTCTGTTTATTGCTGTAAGGCTGTTTCTGCAAAACATTCCTGTTAGCACTTGCTAGCATCTGTGATCAGCTATGTGCAGAAACCAAATGGCATGGGGTTTGCCGGCGCTTACTCTTGCCAAAAAAACAGTTTGAGCTGCAGAAGGTACCTGGTAAACCCATTAAAAACATGCAGATGTCAAAAGCAACAGTGTATAATATAAAGCAAGCATCAGGCACTCCTTTAAAAGGAAAAATATATTGGCACAGTGGAGGCAAGAGAAAGGACCCAGAAGCATAGCGTGTGGTTTAACATAAGTAGTGAGCGTTTGGTTAAACAGGGAAAAAAATATCAGCAGATTGTATGTTGATATTTGATACACTGATAGCTGATGGGGAAGCAAAATAAAAGTATGAATAATATTCAGTCTCAGGTAAAGTTGCATGAAAGGACTTGAGCCAACCTGATGACACAACGTCTCCCACCATGGCTCTTGAAAGGAAGGACCTGATTCCAGCTGTGCACTCTTTCTGCTTCTCTTATTTTTTCAACCTTCATGGAGTTGATGGGAAAGAGCAAAAGAATGAGATCTCTCTTTTTCACTGAAGTCAGATCAGTTGATGTTTTCCATAACTTTGGCATTAGGTTGTCATTCCATAGCAGCATAATCTGATCTAATTCATCTTCCACCTTTTTCTTTACACCATCTCCAGAGTGCACCAGATCTGCTAATCTGAGCTGTTTCAAGTCACTAACTAGCAAAAAGCTAAGTAGGCAAGAAGTAAAGGATCTCTAAATATGATAATCTGATACAAGGGCTCATTATCACTAAGAGGAGGAGATTCTGCTTTGCTCTTGCTACCAAAAAAAGTCATTCCTGGCACAGGCCTGCCCTTCGCATTCACTAACATCCAGTGTTTCATCAATACTTCCACAAGACATTTGATTTACTAACATTTTAGAGAACCATCCCACCCTCAAAAAGTGATTTAAAGTGGCTCACAGGAAAGTGAGAGGATTAAACACATGGCACTGATGTTGAAAATTAAGGCAGTATGGCTGTGAGCAGCGAAGTGAAGCAAAGAAAGATCAAGATTTTCCTTTTTCAGAAAAAGGAAACAATTAAGCCAACACAGCTGCATTTAAAACCGCAGCTAAAAGCAAGTGAACAGTTTCCTGCCGGCATGGTTCATCCAACTGGTTTGAAGTACAGTCTGACAAATTCTAGATTCAGAATAAGGCAAGGTATAAGAATATGCAGTGGTGGTGGTCCTGGGGATAAAACGGATTATTACAGCAGCCTGCATTTTTATTTCTTTGGTTGCTTTGGAAGTGGCAGTTCCTGGTTCTGACACAGTCTGGAAAATGGGCAAGACTGTAAAGACCAGATTTTCTGTAAGTAGGGTCAACATGTCCTTATTGCATTTGAGTGGAGCCTATCTCCAGAATATCATACATTGGTCAAAAAAAAGGTTCATGAGAGAAGGCAAATATATTTCTTTTCAGTATCTTTCCAGCTTTCTACAGGACTCCAGAAAACAGAGCAGCTGCGAAAAAAAACCCAACGCACAAAAACCCAACAAAGCAACAAAACAAACAAACCAAAAGATAAATTCTCTAGCTTTTTTTTCTTTTTCATTAGGACATGGAAGGATCAGGTAGCATTGACCTATTAAGTGAATCCAGAATTCCAGGATCAAGAGGGCCAAAGGTAAGCAGATTCTTTGGAAGAGGGGAATATTTTTTGGTTTTTAGATTGATTTTTGTGTCCCGCTCTCTGCTTTTTGGAAACATAGAGCCCCAGTCAACTGTAGATTTGGAATCACCATTCTGGATGCAATTGCCCTAGAACAGCATCACAATAACTGTGTCCTCCAAAGAAACTGAAAGGTATTTCTCTGATACCCAGTTAGCTGATGATTTTTAAATTCTGCTCTGGTGTATTTTTGAGAGACTAAAGGGTGAAATATTTTTTTAATTATTATTACCTAGCTCTCTATTTCTTGTTTTCCCCTAACAGATGCCCTTCTTGTTTATGAAGATGAATTACATATACTACTGAAGTTGAAATGTCGCACTTTAACAATCAAATGTGCATAATCTGAAATGCCACTTTTAAACTAAAGAAATGTTCCCAGTAGCGTGGAAGCAATGTCCTAGAGTAAGGGATGTTTTTTCCTCCATCACTGTGTCTTAGGAGATTTTTGCTAGTGTGGGCTGCTTTAAAACACCAAGTAGGGAACATGGGAATACAATGCATCAGTTCTTATCAGAACATTGAGATTTATCCTCATTCTCAGCAATAACATCAAAACTGTAGCCTGTGACGCCTTCCCTAAAGCAGACAATTATCCAGCATTCCTTCTCCCAGAACTGTCTGCTTTGTTCTAGTTTGGTCTTCAGAAGCCCTACCCCTGAGCTCACTCCAAAAGGAACATTCAAACTTTGAAAGCATAGCTTTGATAGAATGAGTCTTGTTACCTAAATTTGGAGAAAGTGATAATGATGACCTTGGGTTAGTTTAGGTGCCAGATTAAATACTAAGCAATGGTGCACTGTCACTGCAAATAAGGCAAGCCCTGTACTGGAACACATCAGAAAGAGCAGATACAGAGTTATTATTATAGCCCTTTACTCAGGGCTAGTGAGGCTGCATTGAAATACTAAATCCAGGTTTTTTGTACTGCACTTCAAGGTGGATGTGGAGAAGACAGAGACATTGTGGCAAAAAGGAGACAAGGCATGATCCAATTGCCGCTTACAAGTCTTTGAGGTTTCATCGTATCGCAAATACGATGAAACCAAACTGTTCCTTATAGTGTCAGATGGTGCAGCGAGAGTCAGTGATCACAATTTGCAGCTTGAGACATTCAGGCCAAACAGTAGAAGAAACCTGTTCACAAGGAGGTTGGTGCAGAACTGGGGCAATTTGCCTAGGGAGGTTGTAAGAGCTCTGCTCGTGGAAGTTTTCAAGCCTTTGCTGGACAGAGACATGACTGATCTGATCTAGAGCTGCTGATGGTTCTACTTCAAGGCAGTGACTGGATTAGATTGACTCCAGAGACCCTGTACAACCCCGTTTCTATGATTCCATGAATCACAGAAATCCCAAGAAATTAACTGAATGCAGGAGACAGGAGTGAGTTTGAGAAGGTTTTTGCCGTGATAGTTTAAAGTACTAGTAATTCTGAGTCACTGAAGTTATAGCTGACTCAGTATCTTCGAGCCCTTTGCCTGCTCATATCTTTCCCTAGGTACTAAAAAAGTGGCACAAGAAATACTTTTGTTACAGAAGTTAGTTACAAAAATGAGATCATTCCTTAGCTGAAACAAGCTGGTGTCCAAAATGAGATGTCCAAAACCAATGCCAAAATCGCACATTCTGACGTGCCTAAATGACAGACTTATTCTCCATTTTGGTTTTGTAAGAGGCATTGTTTCCAAGTCACTCAGATACAAATACTGAAATAATGTTTTATTGCAGCTGAACAAAATGGTGGAATTTTGTTTTCCTGTTGCTGCTGAGTAACTCCACAAAGTTTCAGTCCATAAAAAAGACACATAAGGGCTTTTCTGTAGACATTAAAATTATTATGCTATGCATTTTTACTGGTGCTGCATGAAAGTATTGTGAGCCACTTACATCCTATGACAGCTCCAGAGGTAGCTGATTGTGTTTGAGTGAAAATAGAGTATATCTGCTTCTAAGATATACTTAACTTAAAGTTAAGTAACTTAAAGCAGCTGCTTGGAAATAAATAACACTTATTTGCGCGACATTTGTATCTGTTGATTTTTCTATAATCTTTCATGAGAAAGTAGTGGTCATGTATTGAAGTACCAAATTTATTTTGTCTGTAGGGTCTGCTATTGTTTCCAGGGTTTCTGTTATCATTCTTACACAGACCAATGTAAAGTTTTGCTGGCGTTTGGTTTCTTAGTGTCTTGTCCTCATATTCCAGATGAAGAGAACTCAATCACTCTGTTGAATTCTTTTTTTTTTCATTCAAATTTCTAAAATCATCAATAATGAACTGTTGTTCATTTTACCCATCAGAGTCATAATTGTAAGCTACAACTGATGTCACCACATAGATACAAGAGAGGAATTTGCATCCCCAAATGTTTGTTTCAAGCTACTTTTAAACCCAGCAAGACAATGCCTTGTTGTCTCTAAACTGGTCACATGCCTTAATTTTAGCCAAGGAGGCAAATTAGAAAATTTGTACACCACTGAAAGCAATGCCTTGCAACAAATGCACTTGAACAGTTTTATTTCTCATATTTTCTAAAAATATGCATAGTATGTGGTGAAAAGATTAAAGTTGTCTTTGAAAGAAAAAAGATCTTTAGATCTTTGCATGATAATGTAGAGCATGGCAACATTTATTAGAACAACAAATCTAAACCAGTGCTTACATTTTATTACACTCCATTCATACTACTGGTCTCCAACATTGTTTTTTGTTTTTTGGTTGTGTTTATGAATTAGGGTTTTTTCTGGGAAAATTTATTATGAAATGCTACATGGATTTACCAGTAAAGTCAATGTAATTTTATAGAGTTTTGTAGGAAGACATGGACAGCATGGGCCATTAGGACCAAAGGTACCCTGTACAACAAGGAGCACCCGAAAGCTAACCTATTTTGCTTTGGCATATATATTTTTTTTTATTTCTATATTCCCAGAATTTGCCTTAACAAAACAGCTTTTGTTTAACATTCATAGACTGACTAAGTATAGGACAAATGTTATTCCCATTCACACTGCGTATTCATCCAGAATGTGTATTAATAGAGCTATTTTACATCCACACCAGAACAGTGAGTAAATATCAGCTGAGCCATTGCATTCCAAGGCACTTGGTGCATTTTCATTAAATTTTTCAAGGATATTTGAGTTTCTCTTTGTTGCTTATTTATACATAATTTTGGTTTCCAAGAGGTTAGAGGTTACACATACGCTGTTGAAAGAGAAATCTGCAGAAAGAGACTTTCTGGCATAATCCCAGAAAGTGACAGGAAAATGTTCTAGAAGATGCTGAGGGAAAGAAGGGAGATGCCATGACTGCTATACCTTGGTTTTTATTTGAGCCCAGTAGTGGCTGATTTTTTCCACTTTGATGCTGCTGTTGGTTAAGTAACCATGAGAAAAAAATGCAGAGATTAAAATAAATAAATAAATAAAAACGAGAAAAAAAAGGTCAAATTCGTATCTGGCCAATCCCCTGTGTCTAGAGTCTCTATACATCTCAGATAATGGGGCTGAAAATGTCTCTCTATTGGGTACTGCTTCCGTTAATGCTGGAGAACAACATTATTTATGAGTGAAAAATTCAAGTATTTGCACAGCATGTGTTAGTGAATGATACTGCAAAAGACTGGCTGGAATAGACATGCTCTCACATGGTGCTGCTCTATGGACATGAGTAGGGGCCAAGTGGCCATGCTGAAAATACATATTTTGTTACAAATTTATTCTCTGCCCTTAACTAGAAATTTTGTTTCTAAAATATAGCGCAAATACTGTTTCACAAATACTTCAGAAATGGAGGTAAGCATGATTCCTAGGATTTAGGAACTGTGCTGGGACTGAAGAGATAGTCATCAACCTTGGCCAAGAGTCTTCACCACCACCTACGCTAAGATTTTAGCTGTTTAGTCTTGAGTCATTCATCCCCAAGGTCGCGGAGACACAGAAAGGAACACACTATTGCCTGACATTTTATAAAATCAGGTACACTACAGCAAAATTTGTAGAAAGTGTTTACAGTACACTACCATTGTCACAGAGATGAATTTTACACCCACTCTTCATGGTTATAAATTACTTCACTAGGCAACAGTGGCAAACAGCAACAACCAGTCAGTCCAAAACCCAAGAGCTAACACATTATGAGTAGTTTAACGTATATCTATGTTTCATACATTCTTGTCCATCAAATACCCCAGACTAGTAGAACTGTCAGAGAAGGCCTGCTGTGATCAAATTTTTCTCTCTTTCTTAGCAAGTAAGTACAGATCCAGATTCTATTTTCATTATTATTATTATTATGAAAAACTGTTTTAATTAAAAAACAGTCTACAGTCTTCATGCATTCATGAATATAAGCACTCCTGTCTTTTAGACAGGAAGCATTAAGATAACATTCAAAGCAAAGGCTGTAGCTCCTTGCTGATTTATTCATGTTTATATTCTCTATCTCATATGAAATAAACTAAATTTCATGCTCTCTGTGCTGAAATCAAGGAATCGTGTCTACTCAGAATCAGAGTACAGCAGAATCAGGCCTGAATGTAGAAGACTGCACCACTCATTACATTGCTCATGTTATGACACAACGGCTGGGTAGATGGGGAGAGCAGTACTGTGGTGGAGGCTGAGTTAATTGTGTTAAAGGAAGACGGTGGGTCATTTGTGGAGGCACAAAATTACCGTGTCATTGGTAGATGCCACAATGTTACCATGTGCTGATTTCAGACACCAAAATGAAGGTTCAGGCATGCGGCTTGGTTGATGCTCAGCAAAAATCACGGGTGACAACCCGAAACTAAGATATGGGTGGCAAGTGGGAGATTAAACCTCCCAGAAGCAATTCACAAATTTATGCTGAGCATCACTTTTTACCAAAAAGATGTCCTACTTTTGCTAATCATTTTACTCTGTTCAGTCTGTTTGTTTGCAAGGAAAGTAATATACATGTTTAAAATCCTTGTTATTACTGTTCATTTTGATATTGAGCCTTACTGTGTCTCTGTTTCAGGGAGAAAGAGGCAACATTGGTCCACCAGGTTCAAAGGTGGGAAATTTAATAACTTAATTTAAAGCCTCAGTCATTTCTTCTCAGTTGCCTTTCTTCTCTTATTCTACTCATGGTATCTTGTTCTGGTGCTTCACTATCCTCTTTGGAAAGACAATTTCCCTAATGTGCATGGAATGTACTTCTCATGCTGTAATTTGAACTAGTTGTCCCGTGTGCAGCCCAGACCTGCTGCCCTGGACTAGTACAGCTTCTAGACACGAGATCCCGATTGGCAGAGAAACCTGACAGTTTATACTGCTTTGCATGGTATTAGCACTGAAACGGATGGAGTTGGAGTCCATCGGTTCCTCACCTTTCTTCTCTGTCATTATGACTACTCTGGTTTGAACTCCTCTTGAAGTTCCCTAAAGCTTCTGTTTTCATCTGTGCTGCTTTTTGACAGGCTCTGGCTGATTTGTGTGGCTTTCGCAGGCATAAGTCAGCAGAGGGCGATGTTGTGACTCACAGAAAATTAAACAGCAAAAGCTAAAAAAAAGAAATTAAATTATAAAATAAAATGGAAAGGAAAAGGAAAAGGAAAAGAGAGGAGAGGAGAGGAGAGGAGAGGAGAGGAGAGGAGAGGAGAGGAGAGGAGAGGAGAGGA
>WYDI02013933.1:0-17719 GCA_009867235.2 Psittacus erithacus | reverse complement strand
AAAAAAAGGTTGTTAAACCAGTTCATAATGTATGCTAAACATGAATATGCCCTTATAACTGACTAGAGTGATTGTATATATATCTTCTGTTGTAAACAAGCATACATATTTTCAAACATGATTGTGCAGCATGTAAAGTAAAAGATTCTTTCTTCATGAAAATACTGATGGAGACAAATGTCACACTAAATGTAAACAGTGTCCAGAGGCTGTCAGGAAGACATACCTGCCTGTCAGTTTCTTACAACCTCATGCTATATAATATTCAACTAATATCTCAATGGTCTGTCTTCACAAAAGAAGTGAAAATACTTAATTTACATTTTAGTGCTGTTTCTCATGAGTGTATCCTGAGCAGTCACTACTTCTGAAAGAAAAATGGTGATTTCTGTTTTCAGATCTCATGGCACAGGGTCAGCCATGTATGTCCTTGGCAGTTGTGACACCTGGTGCCTATTGATGAGCTTTGGACACCACTCCAAACTGCAGACATACTCGTGGGGAATCTGGAGACTATGGATGTTCCAAACCTAATTTTAAGAATTGCAGGATGTTTGACTAATGCTTTACAAACATCATATGCAGAAGACAGCAATAAAAGTTTAGTTTCTTTACAAAAAAAGTTCCTATTTTTTTAATTATGCTTTGTTTATTTGATAGAGATGCAGAAGATAAACTAAATCTAAGCCAGAAAACAGCAATGGAAAGAAGAAACATGTTGCAGAGATATAAAAAGGACTATAAAGACCTGAAAATGGAGTTAATTGAAAGAAGCAAGCAAGGAAAGAGGTAACTAAGCAATTTTAATAAATGGAATACTGAGTAATAGTGTGTGTTTATTTCCATTGGCAAATGTTTAATTTGTGGGATCAAATTATTTCTGTCCTTTAAGGACAGACCTTTCCTACACTGTCAGACCACATCTGATAATAGAAGTGAAAATAACACAGTAATTTGTAATGGTAACATAAAAAATTACAGTTCTAAACAAATCGTAACACTCTTTATATTCCCTAAAGAATTATCTGATAGATGGAGTCAACAGAGCTTAAAATATACTCATAGTTCTAAACTACAACTAATTCTCTATTATATTTTCTCAACAGTCTGAATTTCAATTTATTTATGTTACCTTTGGAAGTATCCCATGAGGTCAAACAGTATTTCAGTTTTTTTAATGACATGGTGGTTATCTTGTGCCTGTCAAGAGTTCAGGAAGCGTCTGAATAATGTTCTTACTCATATGATTTAGTCTTCAAAAATTCAAAAATAGAGTTGAAAGAAATACTAAATAAAGAGGTGTTTGTTATATACAGAATTAATAACCAGCACTGGGAAGTATTCCCTTTTATTGTTGGTACATGTCGTGCAACACTCAGAAGTGTTTCAGAGGGCTTGAAACCCCCCGAGAAAAACATATAAAAATAAAATATTCAAATTTTTTGAGATACAAAAAAAAAGTAGCAAATTAACTCCACAGTTTAATACCAGATACTCATTCTGCTGAGCTTGATGGCAGTCCTGCAAGGAGCAGGGAGTTGGACTTGATGATCCATATGGGTCCCTTCCAACTTGAGATTTTCTATGATTCTATCATATCTATTCTATGTTGGGTTTGTTTCTTAAAAAAAGGAGAAATTCTGTGTGAATATACTTATTCTTTGAGCACTGTTTAAATCTTGAAGTTTGCTGGTAGTTGCAGGCTGTCATACGCTAGTAACCAGTTTGTCACCTATTTTTTCCCTTCAGAATAGACACAATGCAGTGGAGAGCTGGAATGTGTCCACAATATATTTTTCTTGAAGTACTTTTCACTTTGTCTTGCAAGAACCTACAGTGTGT
This sequence comes from Psittacus erithacus, assembly GCA_009867235.2. Taxonomy (NCBI): domain Eukaryota; kingdom Metazoa; phylum Chordata; class Aves; order Psittaciformes; family Psittacidae; genus Psittacus; species Psittacus erithacus. Next base: position 15,877 of record WYDI02013933.1, on the reverse strand, counting down.
GCTCAGAACTCAGTATGCAACAATACTGGGTGCTGTATTTTTGGGGTTGATATGAAGAAAGTAATAGAAGCACAACTTAATCAAGAGAACATTTTTGTGTTATTTTTAATCTTACCTGTCTGTATGGTACTGTTGAAAAGGGTGCTGTAATTCCATCCCAATCCCCATTTCCCTTTCCTATTTCTTCCTTTAGCCTAGTGGTTGTGTGGCTGCTGGAGTGTTAGGTAATTTATTTTGGCTGTTGGAAGCTACCATATACAATTCTATCACCTCCAAAATGTTATTTTAAAGAAATGAGAGGGATAAATAACAAGACTCCTGCCTGCACTATTCATTTAACTGTATTACCTGGGGAAAAAAAACACCCCTGAATTAATGCCTTAACAAAGCATTTCTTGAGCCTTTTCAATGCTAACCCTTGGTTTGGCTTGTCTACCTACCCATGCAATTAGCTCTAACATTCCTGTAGCTAGAGAAATGGAAATACTGTGCTACTGGTGAAGAAATGCTTTTATTTATTCACTGTTCATTCAGAGCATGTGGGTTGGAACTAGCTGTACTTAGTTACTAGTTGCAAATGTAAATAGGAAAACTAAGCTTCTGCTACGTATTAAAAAGCAGCATAGTGTTATGATTAGTATTAACTATTATTACAGGTTGCTTTTAATCAGTAATTACAACCACTTATTGTTCTTTGGCCAAGCCAACTGAAGTGCTGTAGGCTTAGACTATTTTATTTGTGATTCTGAAATCTTTCATCCCCTACCCTGAATACTTTTGCCATGTCCAAATAGGCAGTGCTTTTCTGACAGAGAAACAGTGATCCTAAGGTAGGCCGTACTTGGATGAGGCACTTGTCCTGTCCTTACCCTGCCCATAGTGGAATTAAAACAGACGCTGTTGAGCAATGGTAATTCTTGTGTGCTTGTGTTGGGTGTCCTAAACAGCCTGCATACCTGACCTGTCTCAAGGTTTCTGTTCCAACTTCCCTAGTGAATAACAAGAAAGGAAACTAAGAAAGGAGCAGGAGCACAGAGTGATAAAACAAAGTCTGGGTTTCTGCTTTGAACAGCTGCTCACCTGGTATCATCCCAGTCTCAGCTTCCTTTAGTATTATTGATACCATCTTTCCGATATCCTCCAAATAATTTGTCCTTTGATCAGTTCCTGTCAGTCTCACCATAATTCCATCATGAATGCTCCCTTCAGTATCAAAAACTTCTGCAGTTCCCATTAAGCAGTTTGAATTTTAAGGAGCATTACTATCTCCTGCTTCCTTATCACACATACTAATCCAGTCCCTAAAACAGGCTTTTACTGCTAGGGACAGGTGGATGATTTGAATCAAACTCTTTGAAGAGGAATAATTTTAAACATTCTTGGTCTTACTGGAATTTTGCTTATGTTAATATGCCAAAATTTTATTTAAAATTAATTTATGCCTCGTGAAAATTTTTTTTAATCTAGGGCTTGGAAAGTTGGAAGAAGAAAGGAAATTACCTAGAGCAATTACTTCAGGAGTTGATTCTAGTATCTGGAGGAGAGTTGCATAATGACTGAACTTTGTGAATTTTAAAATTGCTATGCTTCTTTGCAGGGCAGAACAACAAAGAAATGAAGCTTTGTTGAATGTGGAGGAGCTGACAAGAGCTTTCAGAAAGTATAAAGGGAAAATAACTGAAACATTAGAAAAGGTAACAGTTTATTCTTCACTCGTTTTTGCCATGCTGCTAGGTTTTTGCTTCTTCCAGTAAGCTAGGCAGCTAACAGCAACAGGTTCACCAGTGGGTCAATTGTTTCTGCTTGTTGTTAGCAAAGTCATAAGAGAGGTGGGACAGGGCAAGCAACTGCTTGTGGTTAGAACTTCAGTTATTCAGTTTTAAACTGTCTTCTCACAGTCTGAACAGTCTGCATCTCTGAGGTATCCTAATACTGCCTATATTTCTTCTGACTTCTGCTTGCCTGCTGGGAAATTTACATTTGAAAAGTATATGATCCTTTTGAAAGAATTCTTTCGATTCCATCTGTATAAGCTGTTCAATGAAACATGAGCTAGAGAAGAGATAAGATGAAAATGAAGTAATCTCCCAAAGTTCCCATGGTCAAAATTGTTAATGCTTCTGGCCTTGTGGGAGGAGAAAAGAACCAGGCCTGAGACAGTTAGCTTTTACGGAGCATTTTTATTTGATTACACTTCTTTCCCTGTGGAATGTGGGAAAAGTCCTTGCCAACCACAAATATGCCCTAAAATATTAAACCAAAATAACATTACTTTTTTCCCAAATTGCAGAAAAAAACCCAACTTCTTTGTTCCTCTCCTTCACAATAGTGAGCGACAGAATTATCTACAGGCTTACCAGAAAGAAAGAAAGAAAACAAAACAACCCCCCCCCAGCGTAGTGTTTATAGTATTCATTTAAGAAAATGCTGTTGGCCACAGAAGCTTAGATTATTGTTGTACAGTCACAAAAAAATACTGCTTTTTCAGGTTAAAGCTGAAGAAATAATCTTGGGAAAACGTTTGATTAATTGTGAAAAAGAAAGAGAGAAGTTGAACGAAAAGTGTGTCAGCTACAGAAAGGACCTAGACATCCTAGAAGAGCAATTAAGGTAACACAAAGGCTTTTAAAAATCTCTGTACAGTGATTTGAGAAGAAACTGCACGTTACAACTCTCACAGTGAACGTGCTGCTCGATTCGTGTAGTTCAAACGAAATCAGGACCAGTGTCACTGAACACTTAGTATCAGTATCAGCAATATAACAGACAAACCGGAATACTAAAAAGGTAAAAAATGTTAGCATACACTTAAACATTTCTAAATTAGAAATCTCTAAATAATCCTTAAACCCACCAGCTGCTTATCTTTAGTGTCATTAGGTTTGGACAAGTGTTTTCTTGGACAGTTTCAAATGTCCCATTTATCCCATTCACATGCACTGTCCACACTCACATTCCTGTCTTAACAATTGTTTTTTAGGCCATTTGGCATGGTGGGCACTGTGGGAGCACCCTTCCGATAGCTTGAGCCTGTTGAATAGCTCTCTGCTCCTGATAGGGATCTTCCTCTAGACTGCTGTCTATTCCCTGCTAACTTGCACTGGGTTTGGCACTCATCAGGACCTTTGAGCTAATTCAGTTTGCTAAATCAAGAGGTACCTAATAACGTAAATGATTTGTGGTGGGCTAAAAATACAGTTGGCTCACAGTACAGTCAGATAGGGGAGAGAAAAAATAGGACCCCTCCCTGTCTTGTTAGTAGCAGAATGCTAGACTCGCTCAGTCTTAGTACATTATCTTCATCTGTTCTGATTTTAGTTATCATTACATAGTTATGTTATCCTGTTCTTAAATTTCCTTGGCTTCAGCACAGTTAAAGCCACCTTGATCTGTTTCCTACCAGTGACTCTTCTGATGGTACTTAAACCTTTATTAAATTGCTTAAGAATGAGAAGTAATTTATTCTCTCCTTTTGTTTGCTGATAGCAGTTTGCATTTTGGTCTTCAGGAACAGTGAAAGCTAGTACAGCAATGAAAACTCTTTGGTCTGTTGTATAGAGCTAATCCTAGATTTTGAGATGAAGGAAACTAGTAAAACAGTATAGTTATGGTGTTGCCTTCTAGCACTTTCAATAAAAATCCTCTATGTTGAGCTATACCTTTTAAATGGATATACTTCTTTAGGCAATTAAAGGAAGAGAATTATAGCACAAAAGAAGAAATTAAGACTCTTGAGGTAAAGAACACTGAAATGGTGTCAATGCTGACTCGATCTGATCAGAAGATCAGGGAGCTTGAGAGTGAACTTCATGAAAAAGAAATAGTACTTCAAGAGAAAAATGTTCTAATAAGTGAAAACACAGAGCTGAGAGCGCTTATTGCACAGCAACGTAACCACTTGAAATTATGCCATCAAGAAATTGAAGATTCAAGGGAGGAGCTCCACATACTAGAAACCTTTATTTCCCAGTTGTCTCTAAGTACACCTGAAGAGGTACAGTAACTGATACATCCTTAAAAATTGTATTATGTCTTAAACAATTCTAACTGTCATTGCATGCAAATCCTGTGACATTCTTGAGAAATTATTTGCCTAAAATATCTCTTTGATTTTTTAGGATGCATGGATGACATGTTTTCTCAATTTAAATCATTTTGTTTTTTCATTCAAGAACAAGAATAGGTGCTTTGGGATTGCTTAATCAACCAGCATTTAAGATTACACTTTCTATTTCCATGTTCTACCTATTGATTCCTCAGATGCATGTATAATTTCTAAGACATGATGATGTCCTATTATCATATTACACTGAGGTTCTTCTCAGTGGAACATTTACCATAAGGCAGATATATTGTGTTAACCTCCGCAATGGAGAAATCAGAGCAGGAGAGATGTCTGTAGGAACTTTTTTTTTTTTTTTTTTTGCTGGGAAGCAGAAGGCACACCATCCCTGGCTGCAAGTGAACTTTTGTTTTACCAGGATGAACTCTGGCTCATGAGCCTGAAGTTTATCATTAAACTGACTGATTGGGAGAATCATGTAAAAATCCCATGTGGTTACTGGAGGAACTGTCCAGGAAGTCAGGAAGGGCTAGAGAGATGTATGGGGTGAGGAGTACACAATCCGTCAGATGTCTTTATTTTTGAAGTATAAATGTGAGTACATTACATAAAGCTAATGAAACCAAAATAAAAAATGCTTTCTGTATAAGTTTGGAATTGCCAAAGTGACCTCTGCTGAGAAGAATATAGTAATTTTGTATAAAAAAAAATTGTATAAATTATGTGTATAACCCATGAATTAATCATGCTGTGAAGCAATAAAGTTGATTTTGCATTGAACTTGATTTTCCCTTAACTTTTAGTTTAAATGGCGCCACTTGAAACACCAGCTATCCAGCTCTTCAACAAAAGAAGCTTTCTCTGAGTCTTGTGAATTGAATAAACCTTTGATTGCAGACCAAAGGTATTACTTTCTGGTTACGGAATTATGGCAAGAATAGGCAGATAATAAGGTGGCATCAGAACTAGAACGTATGAAGAATGTTAAATAGTTTTCTGCCTTTTTTATGATAGCATCAAATCGGCAATGAAAGAAGCAGAAGCTCAAAAGCCTTGTGCAAATGTAACTGTCTGTACTGGAGCTGAGCATCTTTCTAATGATAATGAAGGACAAGAAAATAGCCCTTTGTATGACTTGGGAATGGAGCCTGTCAAGTTGCTCAGAAATCAAGGAGGTAAGCTTCCAGGAGTAGCTGTACAGTTCTGTCTGGTTAATCCACAGAATGGGATTTTTTACATTGATTTTGTAGTGTTGGGGTTTTTTTCTTTAAATATATCTCTGGGAGCTAACAAATATAGTTTGATTGAACAGGGAGCATTTTGCCACCTTGGAATTCTGGAAATTGTCATGTTATCAGGCACAATATTCTTCTTTCTTTTGCTAGTCAAGTTACTTGTTCATCAATATCTAAGCTATGAATTGTGTTGAAATAAACACATGTATTTTTTCTTTATGCAGGCTATGCTGAAGTCTCCATACTTTCTTTGTTTCTTTTCTCTCTATTGTACTGTTGCAGAATTTCTGCTATTGTTTCTGCAATTACTGTTAGGACTGCTCCATGAAATTACTTCATGGCACTTATATTATCACCCTGTCTTCAATAATTTGGGGGCGTTTGGTGGTATTTTTTTTGTTTATTTGGGTTTTTTTGTTTGTTTTCATGAGTCACAGCTTTCCATTATATTATGGGGATAAATAAACAGGTTTTTTTCTAGATACTATATGTGTTAGTTGAATGTGCTGTCATGAAATTACATTTCTCTTTGGCTTGTAGGATTATTGTTTGAGTGCTGGTTTGTAAATTATCCTTAAATTTATTTTTTCTATTTTGAGAGAGGAGAACATGTCAACAGATGGAACTTATCAGCAAACAATTTGAAAAGGAGAGGCAAAGATTCCAGAAAGAGATAGAAGAATTACGCACTAAACTGACAAAAGCAGATGATGAGAATTCTTCTTTGAAGACCAGCATGGCTCAGAGAGCCCGTCATTTTCAAGTCATGCAGGAAGACCTATTGAAGAAGGCTTCAAAAGCTAATAGCTTAGAGAAAGAAGTAAGTTTTTAGCAGCGCTGAAAAAATATGTCACTTTTTGATTGAAAGATAGTTAAGACAATAGTTATGAAAAAATGCCATATTATTTTTAAAATCTGGCTTATTTAAGAAAAGTTGTAAATAAACTTTTGAACAAGCAGGAAAACTTATATAGCAGCCTTAATGTGTTACTTGTCAGAAAACTTCTTTTAAACCTGACATAGTTAGTGAGCTTTACTACTACTATTTTGATTCATTATGTGGAAAATATGCACAGTCTTGTTGCTTCCATATGGTTGAATTAATGTGCAATCTTAAAATGAAGAAACACTTGTATTTCTCCTCTTTAAATATTAGTACAGTTGCCAGAGATTAACATTCTTACTGAAGAGTCGCAAAAGAAAGAAGTGAAGCTTCAGCTAGCTCTTGTTTGGTTGAATAAGTTGCAATGCTAATATTTACATTCTGATGCTAATGTGTTTACAGAATTCCAGCATAATGGCATTTACAGTATTTCCTAATAATGGCCATACATGTTATAAATCTGTAACAGCTAATTCATTCATATGGCAGTAACAATTATAATTAATTGGATAAATTTGAGGTAAATTATCCTGAGTTTTTCCCTTAAGTAATAAAGCTTAATAGATCATACAAAAAAACCCCAAACCCAAATAAATAATTAATAACACTAGGAAATAGTAGTAGCTAAAATGGAATTGGTGAAAGCATATACAAGTAAGGAAGTATACACAAATACTTGAATAAGCAGTTGTCTTCATGCTGTTTTGTGCCATATTTAATTTCAGATAACAAAGAAATCTTCTCAACTTTCTGTACTTGAGAAACAGCTGGAAGAAAAGACTACTGCTTACTCCATTGTTGCTACAAGAAATACTGAGTTGGAACAGGAACTCATGGTAAAATGTTCTCAGTGAGAATCTACATTTATGTAAAAAGACATAAATGGAGATTAAAATTTAGGTTAACAGTATAAATCCACAAAAAGAAAGTCTATTCAAAAAGAATAGACTTTCAAATCTACTAAACAATCTGTGCAGTTTTTAGACAGTGCAGTCTTTAAAAACTGAACCTTGCTTCAAATAAAACATCCCTTTTTTCCTGCTTCTGAACATGGTAAGCTATTAATGGACATGTTACTTGTTCCTTGTTATGGTATATGCAAAGAAAATCTGGTCCTATTATTGTAGCATTGCCATTTGTTTCAGTGAAATATATGTAGACCTGTGAATGAAAGTCTTCTAAATGGTAGTAAGTGAGAAACATGATCTAACATCTTGGAGCACTGTAATTCTTGTCTGGGTATTTTTATACAAACTCAGTTTTGGGAAGGGGTCTAAGGTTGCTAGAAAATGAAACTATTGATGTCGTCCTTTGAAATGGAAACCTATATTTTAAAGATTCCATCTATTGATGTGAACCTAGAGTTGCTTTTTGTCTTTGTCACAAGTTCCTAATTCCAGTTGTTATAATCTGTGCCAGCTGTCCACTTTGGTAGATACCTTGTCTCTATGTAGTAGCTGCATTTAGTGGCATTCTGTGTTATAGGTGTGACATCCTTAGAGATGAAACATGCTGTGTATAACTTTATTATTTTCCATCTTGTTCTTTTATGAAATCTAGCAACTCAATCATCAAATAAAACACTATTTAATAACACAGCTAAGTATTTTTATTAAGTTGTTTTATTATTGTTGTTGCTGTTTCCCAGGAAAAAAACAGACGCATTTATGAGTTGGAAACAGCTGTCAGTGAAGAACATGAGAAAATAACTTCTGCCTTTGAAAAAACGAAGTTGGCTAACCTTGAGCAGCACAAAAAGATGGAGAAACAGGTTGAACTAGTAAGTGCTTCTCTGTGTGCTTGTATGTATGAGTGATACACTTGGTAACTTTTTGTCTGTGTTAATTTCTTTGTCTTTTTAGTAATTCTGAGGCAGCTGTCCAATTAAAAATTTATATTACAAAGTTATATCTTCTCCCTGCATTTCCTGATTTTAGTTAATTTTTCCATCTAACACTACATAACCGCATGATTTCCCTCTGAGATCTTCATATCCTCTTTTCTGCTCAACCGAAGAGAAATAGGGACTTAAGAAGAATACTGCAAAGTATAGCTTTTTTGCCTACTGGGGTTAGACCAGGACAGCTTCTAACAATATTCTCTTGTCTGCTGAACCTCTGCCAGCCTGAGCCTCATGAGTGTCTATGTTCTGGGAGAAGTGTTGGTAGGTTTTTCAGTCTTTAGAGAAAAAATCTGTTTCTCCATGTGATTAGTAGTACAACTGTGGCTATTTCTAGCTGTTGAGGAAGCTTGTCATCTTCTACTAAAGAACATATATGCATGTCTTACTGTCTTAGCTGATGACAGACAATTACACTCTGCCTGCCTTCATTCTCTTGATACTCCTGTTGCTTGAAAATATTAAGCATTTGGGATTTCTTGATAATTTTAAGACTGTGCAGTACTGCTGATGGCAGGAATGTATTTACTTTTCGTTCTTAAAGTGATGGGTGAATAGAACTAAATTACATATTTAGATGAACATATTATTTGAAAAAGCTTATTAAAATAACAAACTATGAATTACTTACGGACAGCTTCAGATGCAGCTGGCAGAAAAAGATCAACAATTAATTGAACAAGAGAAAACAATATCTATGTTGCAACAAGATGTTACACATAAACAGCATCACATTGAATCATTGGATGGGCTGCTGATAGAAAGCAGAGAGGTAAGGTTGGCTCTTGACTTTCTTTAAATGCAGATCAAATAAGTGACTAGTGGTGATGAAAAGCATATCAATAAACACATGGAAAAACTGGAGAAAATCTAAGATCCTTATGGTTTTCTTCTTAATGTTTGTTTAATTGACTGAATCTAGTGTAGTCCGCATCTCCTACTGCTACTGCTATATATTGCACAAACTTTAATGACCTTTCATTATTTTCCATCTCAGCATTCTGGTTTTGCCTCTGGTTTGCCCCTTGGGCTTTCCGCTGTTATCAGAGGAAGGAGATCTGGATAAAGAATATTTGTCTCTATTCTGCAGTAGGTGGAAAACCAAAAATGTTCTATTATGGCAGTGCTTTATTCCTTTTCATAATTCCTGCTGCAGAATATGAAGGGACAGCTATCAGGAACCAGATTCACTTCAGAGTATGATGTACAGAAATACAGTATGCCTGCAATTGTGTTTTAAATACACTAATCTATTTTTTTTTTCTTAATTCTTGGTATGAGTTTGTATTAGATTATTGTTACTATCTTTACATATTGTTCTCTTGAATAAAAATATGTGTACACACAGGAAATGGAAAATCAGAATGTCAAGAAAGATCAAGGACTGAAGGTGCTGAAAAGTCAGTTAACAGAAGAAACAGTCAGAGTTAGTAAGCTCTCTGTAATTTTCAGTGAATAGTTTTAAAGTATGCAGTAATGGTGTATTTCCTTTTATGCCCTGTAGAAAAACTATAGTAAGGTTGCTTTATAGAAATTTGTCTCTTGTAAATATTTCAGAAGTTACTAACTTGAAGTCTTCCTTTTTATTTTTGATTGAAAGTAGTATGATGAAACCTGCAGTAACAGATTATGCAATGCATAATTGCTTTATTAAATTACTGTAGTTACTAATAAGTCAGATTTGTGCTTGTTATACTCAAAGTAAAACATCTAACAAAGAATATTATGTAGATTTTTGCTCTAGATACATTTTGGACATATGTGATATTATGTTATTGGTCATGTTTTTAGCCATCCGTGCCTCTTCCTAGTGTTTGCCTGATGAGTATTTTCAATGCAGCACTTGCCAGCAGTACTTTAATAAACCATTGCCATGTGGTGATTCACCACAGCCCGGTTTCAAACAGTATTCAGTCTTCAGGATATCATTGAGAAGATGCTGGGTACTTAGCTGGTAGCATGCTCTTTCTGAACTTGTGTTGGACCAGTTTTCTTTTCAAGTGGCTTTGTAGTATTTGGGATGTTTTCCAGAGATTTAAAATTAAGACCCATTATAACTTCTTTTCAGAAAGCTCTTGATATGGGGGAGGAGAGGTAGGTACAATCCAGTATGGTTTAGAAAACTGGTAGCATCTAAGCAGTAGCCAATCTGCAGCTAAGTTGAGGACAATTCTCATTTATAAGAAAAGTTTTCTTAGCACTGAAAGTGAACAGTTAAAAGTTCAGTTACTATGGAGTGAGACCTCTGGAGTTTGTTCATTATAATTTTTATCTGTTCAAGATTATGAGATTCTTGTCAGAGATTACTTAAATACAAATTAATATTAAAAGGTTTATAAAAATTTATAGATGAAGAGTGTTGAAGTTGCTTTATTTTTGCTTTTAGTAGAACTTGGGTACTGTCAGTGCAGAAAAGAAAATTAAGACTATTCAGTAGGTTTCTGAGAGGAATTGTATTAAGAACTGAGTGTTACTTTTGAGAAAGACTTGCCACAACTCACATGGTGATTATTAGGAATTTATTTATACAATTCTGTATGAAATAACGTGGTAGATTAATGATTTAGTGTTGGGCATGGCATATGTTTACTTCTAAATTCTAGCTACTGAAAAATACTGGAATACCTCCTCATAACTGATAGTTTCATCTGATTTAATCACAGTCTAAAGTATAGTAATTTAATTTCACAAGTAATTTTAATTTCTGAATACTTTTTCAGTTTTGAAGTTTATCATAATCTTCGTGTGTGTTTTAACACTCTTTGGATAAAAATGAGCTTTTCAGTCATTTTGCACAAAGATGGTTTTTAACTCTTTTATTTTTTTTTGATTAGTTAATAAAAATTATGCCATTGAATTTTAAGTGATCTGTTACATTCAATTAGGTGAGACAACTTGAGTCAGCACTAGCTATATGTAAGGAAGAAGTTGCACTGTATCTGAATCAGTCGCAAGAAAATAAGGAATTATTTGAAAATCAGCTCAAGAAGAAGTCCGAAGAGGTAACAGCTTGTTTTAACAACTGTCCTGTATTGCAGAGAACACTTATTACCAATGGTTTAATCTAAAAGTTTGTCTGTGAAATAGACAAAACATTTGCAACGGGAACTAGACTGTAAGCTGAAAAAAGACTGAGGGTAAAGGGGAAAATCGTAACTAAGAAACAGTGGATAAGCTTAGGGAAAAGAAGTACCAAGATAAATGGAACTGTGGAAAGAAGTAACAAAATCAGAATTAAGTGAAAGAAACCATTATCTTGGGGAAAAAAATGAGAGCGCACTATTGCGATACAAACTTAGGTGCATGTAATTGATTTGTGTTTCAAGTACCATAACGGGGGACAGGTCCTGGACATAAGAAAATTTTTACTTCAAGTCCCTGAGTTTTATTATACTTTCCAGTACTACTTGAAAGCAAGAAAGAATTAAGTTTAAATATTATTAATATGAATTTTTATTTGTGAGGATGCCTAACCATGTGAACTAATTACCATAGCAGGCTGTTCATGTCAGTGCTGCCCTACTTGCTGAGAGAGGTAGATTCACCTGGAGATTATTTGACCCTACACAGAAGTAACTAGATGGAAATCAATGGTCTGTGTTATGCATAAGCCTGTGACATTTACTGCTGCTTTCTAAGCCCTAAAATCTGTTGTTCTTATACTGCAATGTGAAATGCAGTATAAGATGGATTCTGTGTGAAACTCAAGGGTAGCAAGTGAGGCTTTGTAATTCATCACTGAGAAGTCAGACCACTCAACATGTGACAAGATAGGCGCTCAGAATTCCTGTTTTTTTTATTGAAATGACTGTTGTCATAGAGGCAGGAAGAAATAAAGGGGAGGACTGAGAACAAAATCTCAAGGAGAAAACAAGCACTTGCTGAGAAATAAAGAAAAATGACAGAAAGAAAAGCAATTCAGTAATTTAGAAATGAAAAATCTTTCTTATAGATGTTTTTAAAATATTGACCAGTTTAGGTAAATTTAGAAAGCAAGAAATCAAAACCTGGGGCTGTTATGTTACTTCTTTACTCACGTTATAAAGCACAACTCAGTGATGAATTAAGAAATGTGTCACGTACTGTTGAAACTGTAATGCAATAAATTCAGAACCAGAAGTTTTATTGAATCATAGATGTGATTCTGTGCTTATTAAGAATGAAGGGAATAGCTGATACAAGTGTAAACAAAAATGTGTTACTGTAATGGAAAATCAATGTGTTTTCAGGTTCTTTATTTACAGAAAGAAATAAAAATAAAAGATCAGAATATTCAGGACACAAGTGAACAAAATATTCTTCTACAACAAACTTTGCATCATCAGCAGCAAATGTTACAGCAAGAAACTATTAGAAATGGGGAGCTGGAAGATAATCAAATTAAACTTGAAAAACAGGTACAGTATGCTAAGAAGTGTCTACCTATAAAGACAGATAATTAAATGCTTTTACATATGCTTTTGTAATACCTTTAAAATCAGAATGTTTCTTTGGTAACTGAGTTAATAGTTATTATTTTAGATGTATCTAAAATAAAGAATTTAGTGGTTTGTTTTGTCTTAAACTAGGTTCTATGCTATTAGAAACTCTAGCATTATTATGGCTAAACACTTGGAAACTCAAGCCCTAGACTGCAATTAAGGAGAGATGTACTGAAATTCAGAAAGTTGGATCTTCTTGTATTTGCTAGAAACTATTTGTCTTTCAAATGTGATTGCAAAGTTCTAGTCTTAAATTATAAACAATTTTAGAATATAAAGAAATTAGTTATGTTAAAACTCTCCTTATGTGAGTTGCAAGACAAGGATGTCTATTTCTTTGGTACGTCAAGTTGAAGTGCCAACACTTTTAAAATACCATTTTCAATAGGTATCCAATTTGGAACAAGAGCTTCAGAAGCAGAAAGCCTATGCAGAAGATGAGTTGAAAAAAGTAGAGGAGAAGCATCGCCTAGCTGCTCAGGAAGCAGATTTAAACAGAAAGAAGGTGGATGAACTTAATAGCATGATCAGGTACCTTTAGAATAACTGAGAGGTTATTCTGCAGATAGATATGTCAATAAGAAAGACTGCTGTCTAAAATGGTATTCAGCTATGTAGTTGGACAGTTCAGCCTCTGTATGAGCATAGACTGGAAATCAGAAGGATGTTTTTAACTAGCAGAGGCATGAGTTTCTGGAACAGTCTTCCAGTGGAATTAATGCAGGTTCCAGCAACCTGTTTATCCTTAAGATGGAATTTCATAATGCAATTCAAATCATATATATATCAAGTTGCTTGTAATTTTAGATAGTAGACTCTAGGAGAGCTTGCTAGTCTTAAAGAATATGGTTTTCATTGCAAGAAAAGCCTACTTAACATGACTATTTTTATTCTAATTTACTCTCAAATGCTTATCTTCTTACACCATGTAAGGACATGTGTATGTATGCTTTTGCTATTACAAGGTTAATTTTGTTCTGGTTGCTTCTTTTCTTTAGACAAATTAAAATGGAGATGGATCAGTGCAAGAATGAACTTACTGGTATGGAAAAAAAAGTCGTGCGATTAAAACAAGATGGTGAAAACAAAGTAATGCAGATAAATCAGTTGGATATTACTTTGGAAGAAGCACGATCAGAACTCAATGAAAAGGCAAATGAGGGTAATTTCACTATAATGTTTCTAAGGCTTCCTTTCGTCATGCTATTACCTCTGTATGTATTAGATTAGACATTTTTCCTTTGCTCTGTTTTATAATCAAGTACATCAGAGTCAAAACATGATAAACTGGGGTTATTTTTTTAATCTGTGGGTAATTCCATTGTTAAAAACAAACACCACCCCCCCAAATCCTAAAAACCCACAAGCTTTTTCAACAAAGCTTCACAAATACTCAGTTTTGTGGGATGTACCTTTACCTCAGATGAAGTTTTTAATTCGTAAAATGGAATGCAGGTTCTTAATGTGATAGTCAAACAAGACACATAGGTTTAATAATGACATGTGTTATTTACAAAAATTCAACTTTTTTAACAAACAAAGCCCCAAAAGAGAATCTAGACTTTTCCCAAGGCCATGTAGTGATAGGACAAGGGGGTATGTCTTTAAGCTGACACAGAGGAGATTTAGATTAGGAAGAAGTCCTTTCCTGTGAGGGTGGTGAGGCCCTGTCACAGGCTGCCCAGGGAAGCTGTGGCTGCCCCATCCCTGGCAGTGTTCAAGGCCAGGTTGGACAGGGCTTGGAGCAGCCTGCCCTAGTGGAAGGTGTCCATGCCTGTGGCAGGGGCTTGGAACTGGATGAGCTTTAAGGTCCCTTCGCACCCAAACCAGTCTGTGATTCTGTGATACTGTGGAAATAACAAACTTTCAAATCCCTCTTCCTCCATTTAATTTAACTTTACCATTCGTTTAAAATAGGAAGCATACTACAATTTTGCTTGCAGTTTTCATGCCACCACATATTCAGTTACTATATGTCTGTATTTTCTCCTTGGCCAAATGTTTTTAGATACATGCTGCTCATATTTCAAGTTAGTTATAGATTGAGATGAATAAAAAGACACTTAGGTACCATGAAAAGGTTCTTGTAGAACCTCAGAAGTCACTGTTTTTGTAGATTTTCCTAAAAATAGTGATCCTGAACATTGATTATGGCCACAAGTGCTAGTAGGCAGCAGTGTTGCATGCTAATCATCAAACTGATGATTAAACATGTTGTGTTCTGTGTTTGTAAAACAGTGAACGAATTAGAAGATAAGCTGTTTCAAAGTGAGACTGTCCACAGGGAAGCCTTACAGAAAATAGCAGAACTAGAGTCAGCATTGCAGAATGCACATGGAGATTTAAAAGTCACCTTAACACAGCTTCAGGAATTGCAAGATGCATTACAGAATGCACAGTCCTCTCTGGAGGAGAGGCAAGTTGCTATCATGAATCTAACAACTGAGCTCAGGTAAGCTGGTATCTTTTCCATCATAAGAACTTACTGTGTTAGGTTTTCCTTAGGAATAGCAAGTAGTTTGGATGGTCTCTTTTTTATATTCTTAGCAGCTCTCTGTAAGTTTTAGGGGTTTGTGGCCGTAAGGTAAGTTGATGCAATAGCTCATCAGCTCACTTTTGATTTCCAAAAATGGTGCTGAATTATTATTTTTTTTTTATTCTGATTTAAATTCAACTAAAATTATTTTCTGAATCCCAAAGCTGTGAAATAATAACATGAGGAACTACTTTCTTTTACAGTGAAATTGTCCAGTTTCCTTTCTGGCTATAAATTAATGTTACTATTCTTTTCTAAGAACATCTTGTCCTAATAACCAATTAAATAACTTGAAAATTGAAGTTACTGGGAAATCTCCACCTGGAATATAGTTAACAGAATTATTTCATTTGAGTTTGTTTCTTTGCAATCATTTATTAATTCACCTTTTAGAGTAATTTAGCTTTAAGTAATAGATCTCATGATTTTCAAGCTGGCTACTAGAAGCTAAGCAACTGAATGTGAATTAAACATGCGAATTTCAGGTATTGCAAGGGAGAAATTGAAGACAGAAAGCAAGAACTCCTTGACATGGACCAAGCACTGAAAGAAAGGAACTGGGAACTGAAACAAAGAGCAGCTCAGGTCAGACAATTTTAAGTATGTTATGGACAATTATTCCTGTTATGTAGTAGGTGACTTACAAATAAACTGCTAGATTTAGTTGCCTTCTGACCTGGGTTCAGCAGTAGCAGTCATTTTTTCTTCTTAGTAGCTGGTGCAGCGCTGTGTTTCTAACTTTCAGTCTGAGAACAGTACTGATAATACCGATGTTTGTA
>WYDI02013932.1:0-31999 GCA_009867235.2 Psittacus erithacus | reverse complement strand
AGGACAGGTTGTGGGGGGAAAACAAGCAGGCTACATGCTTTGTCTAATTTACAACTAAGCTTAAACCACAACATATGATCAACAAAACTCTGAAGCCACCTTGGAGTATTAGTTAACCATGGACATAAACTATAAGAAATCCTGGGCCAGATTATTCTGTTATTGAATTCATTGTTTTAAACAATAGAGATTGAGTGACACACATATAAGAATAACTTGGGGAATCTAAACTGAAGGAAAAAACCCCACATTGTTTTCAGTGACTTTAAAGATACGTATGTGAGTAAAATGTTGTTAGAATACTTTAATTTCTTCAAGATGAAAAATAAGAACTGTATAAAAAAATGTCTCAGAAAACAGAGATAATGCATGAAGACCTCACAGAAGCCTTCCAGTATTAAAAGGGGGCCTATAAGGATGCCATAGAGGGACTCTTCATCAAGAACTGTAGTGATAGGACAAGGGGTAATGGGTTCAAACTTAAACAGGGAAGATTTAAGGTAGATATAAGGAATAAAACTTTTACTGTGAGAGTAGGGGGGTTCTGGAACAGGTTGCCCAAGGAAGCAGTGAGTGCTCCATCCCTGGCAGTGTACAAGGCCAAGTTGGACAGGGCCTTGAGAAACCTGATCTGCTGGGAGGTGTTCCTGCCCGTGGTAGTGGGGTTGGAACTAGGTGATCTTTAAGATCCTTTCCAACCCAAACCATTCTATGATCCTACAAAGATACCTGCTTCTGATGTGAACGAATATGATTCAAATATGCTGTGAGATAAGAGCAGGAGGGACTTGAACCTTAGGTTTCCTATTTCCTTAACATTCAGCTGTGAGTGTCTTAGTACACAGTTATTTTTAAGGATAGATCAGAAATTTTAGGTTTGTGTTTACGTGTTTTTGTCCATAAATTAAGATTTGAATCAAAAAACTATTTCTCAACAAAGTAAAGTAAAACCTGGTAAGTTTCAAGTTAAACCTTTACATTACTGTAGTGAAATATAAACAAAAGAAAAATTAAAAAAATAAAAAAATAAAAGAAATTAAAAAACAACAGCAAAGACATAGTCTTTCTTCCTATTACAAACACAAAATACCAGGATTACCTCATATCTCCAGTTTGTCAGAAGTTAAATCCCACATTTTCCAAAAACTCTTGTAGCAAACTTGAAATCAACTGATCTGAATAAGGTTTAAACATTAAGTATTGATTTCTGATGTGACAGCATTATACTGACAAATACAGAGGGTACTAACAGTAAATCTGTGCTGCCATTTTTCCATCCAGTGTGGTCACCTTTTAATAATACTGGTTTGCTCCAGGAACAACCCAGCGCTTTGACTGCATTCTTTTACAGACCAGGCCTTCAGGAAGTTTGTTCTTAAGAGGAGATTTTGCACAAATCAATGTGTACCTAAACATAGATTCAATCACTTGATCATGGATTTCATGAAAGTGTTAAACCACTTGCTTTCCATATCAGACCAAGGATTTGTTACTGCTCCAATTAAGTCCTACATTTCCACCTGTGGTATTACCATGTCCTGAAACTTTATTTCCTAATGCCTAATAGACCTTTCCTAATTTAAAATTCTTGTTTAACCTTTCATTTAATTTAAACTCTTTAGGGAATGCTAACAAAGGTACCAGAGTTTATTTAAGCAGATGAATGGCCAAGTTATCTCTACAAATACTTAAGATACTTTTTTAATGGATCTGTTTAATAAGTATGCTGTTATGAGCTTTCCCTGTCCCTGAAAGTGGTTTTTTTCCTGGGTTTTCTTCCAGCTATTCTCACAATCCTAACAAGTGGCCATGAAGAAACACTGATGAAATGGTTGATGGTGGAAACTTCTTAATTTTGGACATTGAGAAAAGTAAACTAATATGAATTGTAATTGCCAAATAACTTGAGTGGAGATGTCAAACTAATTTTGTTCGCATTTTGACATAAAGACCATACTATTTGATTTCATAAAATCCAGCAATAGTAGCCAACCTCCTGGTATTTATAAGTGAAGGTTTTAAAACTCAGTCAGAAATTTGATTACCAATGACCGCAGATGAGGACAAGCACATAATTCTGCTTGGAAAGTAGAAATAAGTCCTACTCAAGATTTTTCTATGCATTGTTATTAACTATTGCATAACTGGATTCAGCTGAAACAATGTAACTAGTCCAAGTTAGACTGTTGATGGTTGCCATATCACCCAGTGACGACACCTCTACATTACTTGACTTTCCGTTGTAGCCCTGGACTGATCAGAACAGACTGGTGATATGGTCATTTTAGACTATCCTTTATAATTTTTTATTTTTCATCTGGAAATTAAAATGAGACATAAGACAGCAACATATTTTATGACTGACCCCTGTGCTCCTTTCTTAAGAGTCCTTATCTCTTAAGTTCACTGGATCATACAGTATACTCCATCCAGCTAAAGCACAGAACACATTATCATTAGTTCTATTGCGTTTAAAAATGCAATAATTAGGTAAGTTCAGGACATGTTTATTAACTCAGTCTAAAATGATTACAAAAAACTGGATCAGCTACATCACTATAAGAAGACTTCATTATTCAGTAAACTGAGTGCTATTTTGTAATATACATGAGAATACAATTGGCACAACAGAAATTCACTGATCACTAAACTACACTTAATCTTCAGTCTACAGAGCCAGATGTGCAAAACCCTTCCCAGTTAAGCCAAGCCTACAATAACAGGATCATTTTTTCAGTATTTACTAATAAAATGAAAAGGAGAGACACCAGTTTGAAGCAGGGATCAAGGATAATAAAGATGATGTAGATGGAATCTTTTTGGACACTTAACTGCGTAACAGATTTCCTTGTATAACAACAGTGTGTTTGGCTACCACTGCAGTACTACTTTGAATTATCACATTGATCAGCTAGCTTACAGTGACCTGTATGCATATTTATTTGCATGCAGAAGACCTTGTGATCGTGTTACAAAACATTGTCTGGGCTGTGTGGAATTTCCCTTGTATTTTGAAACAATGCAGGGATTTGCTGAGTAAAAGTCCCAATTCCAGTACTTCAGAGGCCTGTTTTTGATGAAATGCCAGATCAGTACTAAGCTTTCAGCAGCAAGTAGGGAGGTGAGGTTAACAGTGAATATTTGACAGTAAAATCTAAAATCAGCTCTTTAACTGAACAGAATTCTTCCTTTTGGTGGCCACCTGGTCATTGGTAATATACTAATTTAGGGCCGTTGTCTAGCTGGCTGCTGGTTAACATTTTTGATGATTAAGTAATCAACATTCCAAATGATCAATTAATCACAAAGGAACAAATAATAAAGAGCATACTTAATAAAGAGCATACTTAACTTGCATTTTTATCACAGCCTGGAGACCAAGCCTGTCCTCAGAATTACAATAACAGAAATGAAGTGACTATTAACTATAAATCAATGCCATTAGCTATTCAACACTTGACCTTTAAAAGAGATTTTCCTTAAAGAAAATAAAGATGTATTATTGAAAGTCCAGTAGACAAACTAGCTTATTAATAAATGTATTTTCAAATGAGTATATTTTCAAATATTAGATTACTTTCAGTCAGCAAAATCAGATTTTCAAATGTCTTGATGTTTATGCAAGCTCCCAGAAAAAAGAATGAAAATATATAATATGTGATAACAATTACATATACAAGCCAGTATGTGTATAGAACTAGGGAGAGAGATAATGAACTATAAATGGGTAATATATATAAGAGTATATATTCGGTATGCAATAAATACTGTCTCACTTCATATATGCATATACGCAAATGTTAAATCAAAACTCAAAAACAATTATAGTGATCTGCAGCAGATTCAAGATACATTTTGGATGTATCAGGAATCAAAAGTATATAAATAGGTAATGGGTGGTGTCTTGGGCTCAAGCGTACTTCTGCTGTTAGAGTCATACCTTTGGTGCTCTAACAATGAATATATGCACAAATATGTACATGGGCCTTCTGGTAATGTGGCTGGTGGTAAGCGCATAAGGATACCCACTGTTTTTATGGCAACAAAGGTTGATGGAATTTCTAGGCAGACCGTGTTCAGGTTTCCATATACTCATAGTATGTGAGCCATAGGATCAGAAGCTCTAAGATATGTCACCAGTATTATTCACCTTATCTCCTGGGAGGAGACATTTAATTCGAACAGTGTAACTGTTCCGTTTATTTGATCTTTGAAAACAATATTTTTTAAAAAAATCTATGAGACAGATCCTACTACTAACTCCACTGAAATTCTCTAATATTCCACATATGCAACTAAGATCAGAACATGACTATGTTCACAGTCTCCAAATTGTTATATAAACACTTCTACTTGCATCTCTTTAGAGTGAGTTCAGCCTTTTTATTGATTTAAATATAAAAAAGAAGCACAATATGAAACCAAAGAAACGCTGGAAATACCTTCTAACTGTATGAATTATCAATATGACAATATTCTGTTTCCAGTGATTAATTTTATGCAGCAATTCAGAAGACTGAACTCAGGGATTTCAGATTTAAAGTATCAGTTATGACAAGGTCTTTTTGCAAGATCTGAATTAAAGGAAAATATTAAGTGAACATGGATGCACAGAAATCTGAATGGCAGATATCAGGCAGAGATATTTTCAATAATTATGCTTTACTACAGAGAATAAAATATATTTTATTAATTTTTTTTTAATAATCAGAGGACCATCAGTCTCACTCAGTAATTTTCACTGGAAAGAAAAGTGGCAGTTTCTGGGTTTTTAGATTTGTATCTGTAGCAATTCACATCCCGTCTTGACTGCCTGAATATAAAGACCCTGTAATTTACATTTAACTGTGGAGAGTATCTGATGCCTCCTATACAGAGCATGCTTTCTGTTAGTGAAAGAAATATTCACAGATTTTATTGGCAGCTGTCAGCTTTTAACTATGCTTAACTTGATTTTAAAGAACAAGTTGCAAGCCTCATCAGAGCTTGCCTGGTAAGTTAAGTATAAACATGAGACATAGTAAAAACATGAGACATGGCAGGTCATCATTCTCAGCTCTTTGATCCCTTTTTAAGTTCATCTCATTTTTTCCGTTTGGCTTTGAGACAGAAGACTGTGATCTTACCCATTACCAATTACCAAACTATACAAGAGTTAAGTTTGACAATTTCTCTGTTTTATTTTCTCCTCAGTGGCAATTTCTTGAAGAATATATGATGAAATTTTCTACTTTATGGATGACCGTCATGAAAGCAAGGAATAGAGCATCTGTAGAAATAAGAGTAAACCATTGTATCTCTCACCTGATTCGAGACAGTAATGTTCACAATAACAGTCATAATCTTCAAAGGAATTTGCAAAACCTATTTTTTCCATTTAAAATTTCTCACATTTTCCAGTATAAAATAGAATTAAATAACTAAAAAGAAAGATACCGAGACAAAAATAAGGAAATTTGTCCAATTAAGTCCCATAACCTTGGTCTGGATAAATGTGTATATTATCTTCTGTGAGGTGGTGTGGT
This sequence comes from Psittacus erithacus, assembly GCA_009867235.2. NCBI lineage: Eukaryota > Metazoa > Chordata > Aves > Psittaciformes > Psittacidae > Psittacus > Psittacus erithacus. The sequence goes on along the minus strand of WYDI02013932.1, from coordinate 26,474 downwards.
GCCACCGCAATATGACTCATTTGCATTTGAATAAACAGCTAAATAGGAAAAAACATTTCATGGATGAATTCACAGGAGCCAATCTTCAGTTTTAAATCCTGTCTCTTAAATAAAAATCCTTTGCAGTCATATGGAAGTGCCTCGCAAGGTGAAGTGAGATGAAAGAGTGTGTGCTACAGAGTGACTAGACAGTACTGAATGCTGTCCAGGAGAACAAAATGAAGTTATAGGTACTTACAGGTGGTAAAACAACAAAAGGACAAATACCACCTAAAATAAATACTAAAAAAAGTAAAATACGTTGGGCCAAAGTATTTGCTGTTGTAAAATATCAGTACCAGTACGCATATGCTATTTGCCATTTACTATCTGAATAGTTAGCCGCTGAAAGAACAATACATATATATCTTAAGATTTTTCAGGTATTCAAAACCATTACTATAGTACCTATTTCATTCAATTTTTGACAACTTTGGCAGTATTTACACTCTATGATCTGTTTATACAAGCAAATACTCCATACTGTATGTATCTTCATATGCTGGTCATGATCAAAACCTGAACTTCAGCATAGACATCAGAACTGAATGAGTTACTCCAAGAGTCACTCTGAGCACTTGTATAGCAGAGGGCTAGAATATACATTAATTAATGTGGTGGACTCATGGCCATCAACTTCCTATACTTTCTTCAGAAGCCATCTCAAATTCCTTTCAGTCTCTTTCCCTGCTACTGCAATATTTTTCAAATAGGTTCTTCTTTACTCTGTGTATCAGAATCTAGCTAAGATTTCTTTATTAGTTTGGTTTTCATTTGAACATTTCTTTCTTTTTTCTGCATTGTCCTCCAACTATAAGGCCATCTGTTCTGTTGGCAGATGCATGCAAATTCTGTAATTGTTGTCATTCTTAGCATAGTGCAAACCACCACAATTAAAAGGACATGCTATATTTGTGAGTTGGCCAAATGTGTATTGTTGTCAGAATTGCTTAACAAAACATTAACAGGAACAATATTTGATTTTTTGACTATTTAAAATATGCATCTGTGTTACCAGGATTAGAGGAGATGATTTTTTTCAAAACTGCAAATCCCTGAAACTGCCAAATACTGCATCCCTCTCTCATATATTTGCCTTCTGGTTATGGTGTGAGATGAGTTACTTTTGTCTTAGGGTCAGATTTTTTATTTTTCTGGAGGAGGAGGGCATTGACAGCAGTTAAAGGTGGCACGCTGTTTGCTTTTAAGATTGGCCTCTTCTACACATGCACAGGAAAAAGTAATGCAAATTTCCTGTTGTTATTAATATCCATGCCTCGGGTCAGGAAGGAGAAAAAGGAAACCAAGCACTTGAAAGTAAAAAAATCCACACACAAGTTACTCTGCAAAGAAAGCCGAAGAAATTATACAATGAAAAGACTGAATCATTTCTCTTCATATTTTTACTTTCATTGAGACCTAAAACCTGGAGGTGGTAGTAAAATAAAGGTTCACACACAGTATAGTTCTGACAATAGCTCATTAGACTTTGAGGATTCCTTTCTTTACAGGATCATCCTCAGAAACAGAGAAGTTGCCCACCTTTACTGTACCTTTTTCTTCATATTTTAAAAAGAGGAAAGTTCTATTCAGCTCCAAATCCAACTTCAATGGAGATTTTAGATCACTTTTGTTGGGAAATTCACCCAGATTCTTCGTACTTATAAAAGATACAACAATTCATTGCAATTTCTATCTGAGAAAGCTAAAGTGAGCATATCTGTCCTGTAATACACACAAAAATGGCATAATATGTATTATATTTTTCAAATCCCAGTTACAGGTTGGAGCTTTATAAACTAAAAACATCAGTGTGCTCTTCATTTTTGCTATAACTCCTTTCCTCTATATATCTTTGTTTTAAATTATTTAACATTTAAATGAGTGAAATTAAATACAGAATCTTGAAACAAAGATGTGAACAAGATGTAACATTCTGACTGATATTAGTATGTACAATCTCTTAGGAAATACTTTGTAACTTAGATATTGCTTAAAGTGAAGGGATTGCTAATGAATCGAGAGAGCTTTTCAGAAGCCTGATCTGCAACCCAATAATAATACCATTAGTGTAAAACTCACAGTGATTTCAACAAACTTTGTTCAGTTCATCAGTGAATATCTCTTTTCTTTCATATAAGACTCTTAGAGATTAGTCTTATGTTAAGGTGGTCCATGTTAATGACCTTTATTTCCAGATGTTGTTTAAGCATATAAAGGTATCCTTTTGATCTCCCTCCAAGCACCAAAACCAGCACTCATCTCATCAAATGTACAAATTGTCAGGAATAATGGTTTGCAGTTTTAAAGAATGCTTTCAGCAGAGGTTGTTAATTTGTTTTTCAAAAGTTTCAACATTTAAAGTGTGAATGTTACAAACAGTAAACTTTTTTCAGCACTGTCAGTTTTGTCCATATGCAAACTGAATGAAGGAATATGTGCTTGCCTCACAGCCAGAACTGAAGGTCAAAAATTATTCTAGAAAGACTGGCTAGCACATGTTATTCTGGGGAAAGCAATATTGAGTTTCTATGGACTGTTGCAACTTCTTAATTCTTCAGTGATTTAAACTCTATCACTCTAAATCACTCTAAATTCAGTGATTTAAACTCAAAATGATGTACTCACACACATGAAATAGAAAGAGAACACATGTTAGAGGGAATCTCTCCAGAAGCAATACTCCTTTCTTTCAAATTCATTTGCTGTTCATATCTCCCAGTAATGGTAAGACAATACAACACTCTGCAAAAGTTACAGGACAAGGAGACCATTGCAACTATTCTCCCTTCTGTTCCTTTTCTAACAGTAACAGAGCTTGAAAATGTATAACCACCTTTGACCAAGGGTACTTGGGTCATCAAAAACGACTAGGCATCTTATAAAAGAGGAAAAGACAGACAGTAAATTGCCATCTTTAGGAATCTATTCAGCAAGGCTTTTAGAAAAGGGCATTGTAAATGAACTCAGCTGTTGCTGTGAACATCAATCTCTGTGAAAGTCTTGTACACAAAGGCTAACACCCACCTGGTGTTACCCTGCTGGTTAAACAAACAGAGCATGGGGGGAAGGGGGCAAAAAAGCACAAAATCTCTTGGTGCTTATTTAACTTCCATTTCTTTCTCTGATTGACACTGAAGCCTTCATACAGCCTACTGGGCTTTTTGCAGACAAATAGCAGCCATTGTCCCTGAATCCAGGTCACTCTGTGCCCATTTACCTGAGTACCTCATCTGTGGAGAACAGCTATTACAGGCTTTTGGGATAGGAACAGATAATTTCTCGTATTAAAAGTTTTGTTTGTTCCAAAGACTACTACTGCAAAATATTTTCATCAGTTTTACTTGGGCATATACAGCTCACTCTCTGAAGCTGCTGGGAGTTGTTTCTTCTCCAAATAAGTGATGGACAGCTTATAATATCTTGTCCACTACAAAGGCATGGTTGAAGACAAAAATAAGCTTATTATGCTAGGAGAGATCAATTTCTCTGTTCTTGTCATAGCCTGATGATGTACAGGCTACATTAGAATCAGAGTGGCCAGAGAAAAACAGATTTCTGATATGAATAAATTGCAGATTGGTCACCTGGGAACTGATGATAAGTGTACCAGCAACATTTCAGAGATCAGCAGTGATCCTGATTGCGGCTGAGTAAATCTGTTTAACCACAAAGTTGCTAGGAACTTGCGCATGCTCAGCAACTTTTGTGGTGCTTTTTTTCTGCCTTTCAGTTAGCCATAAATGAAAAGAAGAAACACAGTCAGGTAGGTGAGTACTTATCTTAAGGTTTTTAAATATAATTTTCTTAAATCCTTCTTAGATTTCCAGATCGACAGTATAAGCCTACCTGCTTAGATGTCTGACAATGACAGTAATCAGAAAGAAAAAAAAGTATTTTTCCTGCAAAGGGGGGGGGGAGATATGGGATGTGGTGTTTATAATTTTATGTACCAGAAAATCTTCAAACTGTAATTATGAGATATCTAGCTGGACTCCCATAATTTTTTGAAGGCAAGAAACAAACAAAAAAACACTTTACACTGTTGCAGAGCCTTTGTTTAAAACAACGTCAGACCCATGCACCAATGTTTTTATCTTTGAAAACATTATGAGACAATGTTGCTAACTCACTAATAATGGAAATAAACAACAGAAATTACTTTATACTGTGTATTAGTAGGTAAGGAAGCCAACACAGTAATATTAACAAATGATAAAATTTTAAATTTAATGTATTATAAATAACAATTTATCTGTGTATTTTGCAAGGGGTAATTTAATTTTCATTACCACTGTTCACGGTGCAAACAGTGATGAAGATGATGCCCTTTAAAGAAGAAATCTTCATGGAACATGTCATAACCATTTCTGTCAGAAATATTTCTCTGGAAAGGAACCATTCATTTTTATGTGTGCAAGTTGGAAAACCCATAGATTAGTAAAACATAAAATTAGTATTATTCTGCTGTATACGCTTTTTAGAATGTTCAGCTTTTTTCCTTAAAATGAGCTAATAATTTATATACATTAATCACAAAAGCAAGTTCAATTAGTGTATTAGCAAGCTATGTAATGGTGATTGTGCCATCAAAGCACATTAGAAGAATCATTACTGTCATGGAACTAGGTATTAAGACAACCAGTGTCCTTTCCTATGTAAAATTACTGTGATTCATCGCTAACTGTAAAGACTTTATTTGCCAGTGATATGGAATGTGGAGAATTTGAGTTATATCTGCTAGTAATGACTCTAAAACCTGCTTGGAAAGTGAAGCAAAAGGCCTCTAGTCAAGGTTCGTGGCTTTCTTGGATGAATATGCAAACACAAATGAATTGAAGCTACAGATGAAGGGTTCTTCAAACAACAGGGAGAATTTTCACCACTGCTTGCTCTTGTTCTTGTGGGGGGCTTCAACCAGATGTCTACTGGAAGTACAATACACTGGTTGGCAGAATTCCTTGGAAAACATTACTAAGGACAAAAGGTCCAGGAAGGCTGGGCATTCTTCAAGAATCAAATCCTTAAGGTTCAGGAGCAGGCGGTCCTGTGCCAAAAATCATACCGGTAGGGAAGACCAGCCTGGATGAACAGGTAGATACTACTTCAACTCAGGAAAAAGTAGAATTTGTCATCTGTGGAAGAAGGGACAGTTACCCCATGAAAAGCACAAGCGTGTTGTTAGGTTACGTAGAGAGAAAGCTAGACAGGCAAAGGCACAGATAGAACTACATCTGGCTCCTGCCATAAAATAAAAAGTTCTTTTTCAAATAAAAAAAACAATAAAAGGAGGCCCAAGGAGAACCTCCATCTGTTACTGCATACTAGGGAAAACCTAGTGACTGAGGACAAAGAAATGGCTGAGGTACTCAATGCTGCCTTTGCCTCAGTCTTTTATAGTCACACCAGCCATCCTCAGGGTACTCAGTTCCCTCAGTTTTATGACAGAGACAGGGAGCTGATTGAAGTCTCCAGAACTCAGGAAGAAATGGTTATCAACCTCATGATTCACTTCAATGTGAAGTCTATGGGGCAGGATGGTCTTGAAGAGTGCTGAAGCTGCTGGCAGAGGAGCTTGCTAAGCCACTCTCCATCATCCATGAACAGTCCTGATCTAGTGGGCAGGTCCCAGAGGACTGGAGGTTGGCCAACGTGACGCCTTTCTATAAACAGGGCAGGAAGGAAGGCCTCAGAAACTGCAGGCCTGTCAGCCTGACCTATGTGCTTGGGAAGGTCACAGAGCAGGTGGTCCTAAGTGAGATCATAAAGCACGTGCAGGAAAATGGAGGGATCAGACCCAGTCAGCATGGGTTCATTAAGGGCAGGTCCTGTTTGACCAACCTCATCTCCTGTGTGATAAGGTGACCCACGTGGCTGATGAGGGTAAAGCTCTGGACATGTCTATTTGGACTTCAGTAAAGCATTTGACACTGTCTCCCATGGCATTTTCCTGGAGAAATTGCCTTCTTATGGCATGGGTAGGTGGATTCTTCAATGGGTTGTAAACTGGCTGGATGACTGAGCTCAAAGAGTAGTGGTAAATGGTATCACATCTAGTTGGTGACCAGTCACTAGTGATGTCCCTCAGGGTTTGTTGCTAAGGCCAGTGTTGTTTAATATCTTCATTGATGATCTGGATAAGGGGATCAAGTGCACCCTCAGTAAATTTGCAGACAACACCAAGCTGGCTGGGAGTGTTGATCAGCTGAAGGATGGGGAGCTCTGCAGAGGGATCTGGACAGGCTGGATCAATGGGCTATGGCCAGTGATACGAGGTTCAAGAAGGCAAAGTGCCAGGCATTTGGGCCATAGCAATCCCATGCAATGCTGCAGGCTTGAGGAAGAGTAGCTGAAAAGCTGTTCAGCAACTCAGGGTGCTGATTGACGGCTGCTGAACGTGAGCCAGCTTATGCCCAGGCAGCCAAGAAGGGCAAAGGCATCCTTGTCCTGTATCAGAACTAGCATTGCCAGCAGGGCCAGGGGCAGTGATCATCCCTCTGTACTACGCACTGGTGAGGCTGCAGCTCGAGTACTGTGTTCAGTTCTGGGTCATCACTATAAGAGAGATACTGAGGTGCTGGAGCAGGTCCAGAAAAGGCCAACAAAGCCAGTGAGGGATCTGAAGCACAAGTGTTCTGAGGAATGGCTGAGGGAATTGGGGTTATTTGGTCTGGAAAAAAGGGGAGACCTTATAGTTCTCTACAACTACCTGAAAGGAGAATGAATGAGGTGGGGGTCGATCTCTTCTTCCAGGTAACAAGCAGGAAGACAAGAGGTAACAGTCTTAGTCTGCACCAGGGGAGGTTTAGAGTGGCTACTAGGAACAATTCCTTCACAGAGAGGGTAATCAAGTATTGGAACAGGCTTCCCAGGGAAGTGGTGGAATCACTGTTCCTGGAAGTGTTCAAAAACTGTGGATGAGGCCCTCAGTGATATGGTTTAATGGTGGTCTTGGCAGTCCTGGAGTAATGGTCGGACTTGATGATCTTAAAGTTCTTTTCCAACCTAGTTGATTCTATGTTTCTATGACAAATCCAGTAATGATGGTGAGTTTTCTCATAACTCACTGAGTGGAAAACATCAGTCTGTCTGAATGACTACCTTTGTTCTAAGCTACCACTGGAAGAGACCATGAAGGCAATAATACAGTGTATGTGAGTTTTCAGTTCTGTGAGACTTAGTATGTGACTTTTTTATGTCAAGAACAAAACCTCATGGTTTTAATTAATGGCCAGGTGTTCACAGCACTACTGTGTACTGTCATGCAGATCCATTAAAGGAAAGCTTTAAAGCTTCTGTAAAGCCATGAAAAGTGCACAGCACCTGCCCACAAACTGTTCTTTTCAGAGCGACCCAAACCCCACCACGAACTCATGAAAAGCTATAAAAGGAATGTTTATATGAATTGTACGTGGTTTCAGAAATCTGTAACAACATCAGGGCACAAAACTTACACTGTGCTCTTTTATGCTCTTTTTAGCCATAGTTTTGTGTTTTGGTGCCTAGAAGAAAGTATAGGATATGTCCTGCTCTTCAAGTCTGCGGTTTGATGGCTGAAATCGGTCATACCAGAAATTTGAGAGGGCTTTAACAAAAGCTACAGTTTTCTCTTGAAGTCTGTTCATTCTTGATGCATCAAATGACTCACTGAATTATTGGAGACTAACACAGGTAACAATTAATCCGAACTGTGTTTCGTAACATAAACAGTAGTAAATAATACAAATAATAGTAGCAGCAGTAGTGATAAAGAAATGACAAAACAATTAGAAAGCCAGTAACTGGTTGTAACTTTTAGTCATTCTAATTTGGCAGCAAACTTTCAGACTTGGCCATATAGCTTCCTGGTATAAAAAATCAGGATTTCTCAAAAAAAAATAAAAAAAAAAATCTCAAACCCCAAAATTCCTGAATTTGCAAGGAAAACTTGTGATAGCCAAAAAAAAAAAAAGAAACCAGAAGAGGTAGGACAGTGTTTTGGACACTGGACAGTTTTATGAAGAATCCTAAACCACACAGCTTTTGCAGAGAACCGAAAGTCTGAATAGGGACCTGAGCTGAATCAGAATGGAAGCACCATCATGACCTGTGTGGGAAAGAGAGATATATTACTATTAGCTTCTACTATAGATTCAGAATACTTTGGCAATGTCACCTCGGTTAATTTGGCCCAGGACATGTGTTACAGAGAAGAGAATCTGATCAGATGCAGCTTTGGATTTTAAGAGATTTAAGACAAAAAAGCAGTGTTTAAGGTCCCATTGTTTAAATAAGTTTTAATTTCTGTTTTAAGTTGGGAAAATTTTAGGCATACTTCAAAACTGGGCATTATTATACATTGATGAGCTACTCACAAATTAGGGAGAATCACATAATTTCTAGAATATCAAATATCTACTCAATACTTAATAGATGTAAAGTGAGAATATCCGTCTAAAGTACCAAGAGTATCATCTGTAGAGGGGTTAAACCAGTTCCAGATGATAGGAAGCCACACTATACCATCAATGCCCAGTGACATTCTTTAAGGAGAATAGCATAAGAGACTCCTGTGCCAAGAGCCAGCCAAGCAATCTGAATACCTGCTTGTCCTATAGCAACAGGAGATTTCTTCGTTCTCTGCCTCTTCTGCTCTACAACCGCTAGCTACATTTTCTTCTCAACTCATCTAATAAATTGACATAAGTGTTCTTGTTATACACATATCTTGAAGTTCCATACTTTTATTACAGAGTTCAAGAAGGTCTTTTCTTGAAAGTTTGCCTGCTTTTTCCGATTTTATGCAGATGGTCTAGTAAGAGCTATTACTTTTCTTTGCAAGCCTTGCCAGAGCCAATCAGATAATCTATCAGTTACTCCAAGGGACTAGCGAAGAAGGATCAATGACAGGAAGGGAGGGCATGTTACCAGAACAGAACATATGATAGTGTAGCGAGGAAATTAATGGACGAAGGTTACTCAAGAGGGTGAGTGGGCTAAGTAGTTAACGATTACACATATTTTTGTGCATAGCGGACTTAACAAATGAGCCAGTTTGTGCAGTAAAGCTGACTGCTGTCACAGGACTTGAATCTTTCTTAGTACAGATTTTGAAAAGCAGTATATAGTGACCAGTGAAGGAAACAGAAGATTTGAAAGGAGCAAGAGAATTCCTGCCTGTATGAAGCAGTTCCTTCCGGAAGCTAGGAAAATGATTAATTTTTAAAATCAAAACTTTTTAAGGAAAAGAAATATTTGTTGTTTCTGGGTTTCATATGTTCCTCATTCATGCAAATAACATCGAGGGAATCTGCTTTTCAAACTTGGCTGGTACTAACGTATACTGAAAAAAAGTAAAATTCACAATCCATGTACATGAAGTAGGATTTCAAAATGGTCTGCCCTCAATTCATCTGAATAAAGAGAGTATCATATAGGGAAATTAATTCCCACGAAGTACTTACAAGCTATACAAAATAAATAACCCTCTCAACAGAATGTGTTAAATAATCATGCAAAATAAAGGCATCATGTATTTTGGACACTATGTACAAACCAACATAGTCCACAGCTGACAAGAAACATCATCTCTCCTGTGCACTGTGATAGGAAGCTTTCTCAGTTTTATAGCTCATCATAGCACTCTGCATTCTGCATGGAATTTTTATGTAAAAGTCATATTAAAGACTGAGCAGGCAATCCTATTTGTGGAGGGTTTTTTGGTTGCGGAGTTTTTGTTGTTTTGTTGGGGTTTTTTTTGACCCTGTTAAAAGTTGCTGGTTTGTTTTGATGTTTGTGGGGGTTTTTTATTGTTTGTTTGGTTTGTTTGTTTTTTGGATATTTTGGGGGGGAGGGATTGTTGTTGTTTTGGCAGTGTTTTTTTTTATTTCTCTGGGAATTTAATTCCCACTGGAAAAAAAAAAATAGAGCCTGTCTCAGAGGTTTGTATGTCTCATATCTGATAGTGCTGAACTTCACATTACTTGCAGGAGCTAGGAGCAATTCTTCAAGTTTGCATGCCCCACTCCTTAAACATATAACTGTTTCCTCTACTGAATGGAGATGGTAGACCTATACTTATGCTTTCAGACAGAAAAGTGAAAAAACCCATGTTTTATTAATGCAAGATTGTCCAATCCCAAGTACAAAAACAAATGAATAATTGTTTAAATATCTATTTGGGGTTCACATGCAGAACATTGAAAGGAAATATGCTAACAGCAGTTCAGTATCCACTACCCGCCTGTGTAAGGAATAGCTCTTAAAGGCTGAGCACCTGTCCTTCAAATAGCAGATGATGCTTTTCTGTAAACTGATCTTTTAACCAGTGGTGTTTACACATCTAAATCTAGAGGTACATTAAAGCCAGCTGAGTGTTAATAAGAAACAAAATCTGAAATCAACAGTAGCTGAGGGTTAATCCTCTTTACAGGCCACCCTAAGGTACTGTAATTCTCAATGTTGCTACTTGAAAATATAGCAATATATTTATGTGACCTCTCACCTCTAAAAAACATTCTGGGGTCAAATTTTGTCCTATGATTATGTGATATCAGCTGGGAAAGGAGAAATCCAGGGCTATGCTCCAGTAAATACTGATCTATGCTCTAGTTCTCTGTTTCCAGCTGACTTCCATTAGTGTGCTCATTAATGTGCAATGTTGTCTGAGTTTGGATGAGTTTTGAGACAGAGACAGCAATAGAGCTCCAGCTCCCACTTGCAGAAGTGCAGTGTTTGTTCCACATATGCCAGGTACAAGCTTTGCAGCCCTCCTTCAGACAGACCTCAATATGGACTGCATCTTTCTCTCTCCATCAGAGCCTCCATAATCAGGACTTGAAAAGAAGCCAGAGGATGAAAGAGGTGTAGGGGAGAAACAGAAAAAGAGAAGAAAATTAGAGAAAAACACAGAATCAACTGAAATAAAATATTTCATTAATAAATTTTGCTTAATTGTTAAATACCTCCAGAGAAGAGAATTGTAATGGCCTTTCTACAAATAGACTGAAGGAATTTTATTTGAAAGTGAATAGGCTGGGGATCGGCAAAAGGTTGGGAGGGGACAGCTGACCCGAACTGGCCAAAGGGTTATTTCACACTGAATGATGTCATGCTCAGAAAGAAAAGCTCAGAGAAAGGAGAGGGACTTCCATGGTTGTGGCATTTGTCTTACCAATAAACTGTTATGCATGCTGAGGCCCTGCTCTCTGGCAAGTGATTGAATATCTACTTGCCAATAGGAAGTAGTGAATGAATTCCTCTTTTTTATTTGCTAGCATGCACAACTTTTGCTTTCCCTATAAAACTGTAATTATCCATGAATTTTCTCTTTTTCTTTCTTTTTTCTCCTCATCCTACCTATTAAGAGGTAGGATGGGTGTTTGGCTACTGACTGAGGTCAACCTATCACAGAAACATTAAACAATTCTTTCTTCTGGACTTACAGACTTCTCTAACACAGGGAGCAAGCAGGAGTCCTTGAAAGGCTTCATAAGCCAGTGGGAGATATTTAAGATGATGACCCTTATTGCTAAAGGATCAAGGATGTAACGGACATAACTAAAACCTGTGTCATTAGCAGCACTTGGAAAACCAGCACTGGATCAGTCTGTTTTTTCTGCACTGTGCCAACACATTGAGTATGCAGCTCACACAGTACATTAACCTCTGCAAAAGGCATTTTGTTAGACATTCTGAAACACACTAACACCAAAGCACACTAGCAGTGTTACTGTTGGATAAAGCCTGCTGCATGCCTGAAATAGAGATTCACAATACTTGAAACCTCTGGATGGTACAAGTGGGAAGCTTATTAGACCTTCTGACATAGGTTAAAGTAATAAAGGACTTTCCCATTGAATTGGAACCATTATGGGAAATATTTAGATTTAAGATGTTTTTGTAATTTTTTTTTTTTTTAACTTGCATACATGACAGTGGTAGGTAGACAATAGTATATTGTTCACAGAAATAACTCATCTCCAGAGATAAAAGAAACCAAACAAACAAATAAACAACAAAATTCCAATTGAGACTAAAGACATTAAGAACCACAAAAGAATTATTTCAACCTATTTGTTTCATTCAAAGAAGAAAATTCAAATAGCGAACCCACTGAAGGGCCCTTTTAACAACACATCCCATTGATCATGATGTTTAAATAACTATTAAAACCTGAGACCTATCGAATGTTTTTTTCATCTATAGTAACTACAAAGATTTTTGCCTTTGGATTGTACTCTAGCTAGATACCTATGAAATCTTATCTGGTCTCTAGGCATGGGGACAGAAATACTTAATGTGTTATGTTATAGATTTCCTACATTCCCTTTAATAAAGACAGAATATGTGGTGCTGCTAATACTCATATATAAAAAAATCCCTCACACATTTAAGAAGCTTTTAGCTTCCTGTTTGTTATACTGTAAAAGCCTTCTATCACTTACGTATGTGAGAAAAATGCATTGCTAAAAGCTTGGGAACTAGAAAAAAGTGTACAATAGCTTGTCCTACAAAAGTCATGTGCTGTCTAGCAATAAAACCTGCCATAGACAGCAGATAACACACTGCATTAGCTGTTTTTTATACTTGTGGTAAATACATTTGATTATATCTCCAAGACTTCAACAAGATAACTCATAATGAATCTACCACTGCTAATAAACCCCCACAAATCAAAACCCTTCCTTACTCTGTCACTTATCCCTTCCTCAAATGTAAATAAACACAACTCAGATCGTTACCAGATTCCCCATCCACTTAAGCCAAAAATCATGCTTGAAAAGGTGTACTGTGATCAGAATTGCACAGAATCTTCTCATCGTTTCTAAATTCTAGCTGTAGGTAATTCAATTGTCTACAATTTCCACCACCCACCTTCCAACATATTTTTAAATTCCATAAAAAGTATTTGCTTCATGGAGCCACGTAATAGCTCACAGTTTATGTTTGTGGATTAAACATATCCTATCCCTCTTCTGCCAGTGAACCTGTGTTGCTTTTATAATTAAATCAGTAAGTTAAATCAATCCATGTCACTTTTCTGCCCCAGCTAGAAACCCTCAGGATGAGTTCTGGGCACATCTAGGGTATACGCCCGAATCAGCTGCTGTTCCCACTAAGCAGATTGGGAGTGGTCAGCTGCTTTAAAAGGTAAGAGTTTAATAGTGCGGCACAGCTAGATCCCTCTAGTTGACCAAAAGACCAAAGAGTGGGCTCTGACACTGGATTTTCGCTAACACACATGGATATAGACTAGGGTTTTTTTTAGTTCTATCCCTTGACACAAACCAGCCTCTGTTATATAGAAGAGAAATCTCTTTCAAATGCAATATAGTGAAAGGCCCTTTGCAAAACTCTTTTCAAACAAAATCCCTAAGGCTATGTTAAGTAACTTGATGCTAGACACAATTTAAGAATGCAGGGGTATGAGACACACAAGTAAAGAGAAGTCCTGCCTTACTACTCCTTATGAAACTGAGGATTCAACCCTGCAGGACAGGGAGGAGAATCAAAATAATGTAAAACCCCTGGGTTGACGTAAGAACAGTTTAATAACTGAATTATAATAATAATGCTAATAATAATTAGGGAAATAACAAGAGGGAGAATATACAACTAAAAGGGGGAATGAAAAAGAAAAAAAGCAGTGACGCACAGTTCAATTGCTTACCACCCACTCATACCCAGCCTGACCCGAGCAGAGAGCTGGACCTTCCGGCATATGTTCTGTTCCCAAATACTCTCAAATGCGTCATATTTTATATTTGAAGATTATGTTATGAACAGCTATGTACTAAAGTCAAAAGAGTGGTGATCTAGACAACACAGAGATGAGCTTAATTAAGCATGTTATGTTAGGTATGAAATTATTTCTTTTACCGGAGAGACAAAGTTAGTTTTCTCTGGGTCATTTACAAACCTACTTTTAGATCAAGACTGAGTAGTGCCTATATTCTTTGCCCAGTTATCACAAATGAAGACAGGACACTAGTCACTACACTAGAAAGAAAGCAGAAAAAAAATTAAGCTGAATTAGTTTATTATAGTCTGTTTATCAGTTGGTGTCAGAATTTAATGATCTGTGGTCTACCACAGTTTTCTTACATTTGTCAAAAGACAAAACTATGGCGCTAACTTCCTCCAAACATAAAAGGCAATTGATATGTAGAAGAGACATGACATATGGTAGTTACAGAAAACGTATATAAGACTGAGGATTTCAAATAGTGGAAGAGGGGTAAAAAAATAATCCAGGCAATCTAGCAGAAAGGGACACTGAACTATAAATGAAGCTTCAGGCATTCTTCTTTTCTTCCTTTTCCTTGAACACATTGTTGAAGATTTTGCTAGCAAAGCTCTCTCTTGGATTAATTTTCCTTTTTTTTTTTCAATCTCCTCAATCAGTGGATTACATGGATTATGCTTCCCTGTTGCCAAGTTGAATCTAAATGAACTAGTTCATCTGAAAATCCTTCTCAAGAGATTGGAATGTCCATGGTCATATGCCACAGTCAGGGACAATAGAAAATGTTAGAAGACTGTAGAGATTTTCCAAGGCCCCAGGAACCACCTTTTAATAGTTGGAATGGTGAATTTTGGGTAAATGCCTTCTGTGACCAAATATTTAGCGTCTGCCAAAACAGCAAAAGGTGTTTCCATTATGTATGAAAAAATTACTTTAAAAAAAAAATAAAATGGGATTTTTACTAGTTGCAAATTAAATACATTATGAACTTTATGATTAATGCTATGAACCTTATGATTAATGCTATGAACCTTATGATTAATACTGATGAGAAGATAGAGTCATTCCATTCACTGTTCAAAACTGTTGAAGAGCACTTAAGCTGTTATTTGACTGGCTTTGCTGGCTTAACAGCTGCTTAACTCTGATTCTTCTCAAATTATCAGTATATGTTAAGCATTCTTTTATATAATCTTTTGTCTTATGAAACATTGGGCCATTTTATCTAAGAGATAAAAGAGATTTTAGTAAATGGAACATTCCTAAGAACAGATTACAGAGATTAGTTAGCAGGAGAGTAAGGAGGAAGTGTAGTGACTTTTCTACTGTGATAAAAAACCAAGAAGCATGCTAGTGTTTCCTTTCGAAACTATTCTGTTTATTCTGGAGTTAAAAGGCAGACTTGAAGGGAAATTTCCTACACATCTGACTTTTCTTTCAAATTCCCTTTGAATTTCAAAGCATATTTTAGAAACTTAGTAACAGCTGTGCCATGAGCATGACCATGAACCACCGGAGATTTCCCTGTGAGCACTGCCAACAGGAAGGAGATGTTATCTTGAAAGAACATATGTCAGGGGACAAAATCCCTCAATTTCACAAACTGTTACTGTGTCACTGACTTAAAATCAATAAATTTGGTCTTAGGGGTCAACGTGAGAATCAAATTCAGAAGCGGAAGACTTTACTTGCTTCTGTTGTTTTTAGATTAAAACCACAGAGATGATGTCTAGAGTGTCTGAGCTCCTGCAGTTTGACACCATTATGCTTTTGATAGGTTGTAGGTCTGCGTCACTGAGGGATAAAGGTGTGTAAATGACTTTAAAAGTAGGTACACCAATGCATATTTTAGTTCTAGGGAGAGATGCTGTTTCATGGTTAAAAAACTTCACTAAGCATTAGTGGGTATCTTGATGCACTTTCACTGCACACAATGTCTCAAGAGAATGTAAATCTGGATTATGGACTTAGTTCTAAAGGAAATGTGAAGGGAATTACTTTAGGCAATTTAAAGCACCTGAGAATTTAGAATAATAATATTCGGAATATTAGTGACATCATTCCAAACCAGAGAGCAGTTCTGAGGCAGACTAAGCACAATGTCATCTTTTCAAGATATTCAAGACTGTGAATTGCAACATGTTATTTGATTTAGTGAAGCATACCTTGGCAGAAGCCTGGAAGAATGCTGAAGAATGCTGCACTGAGACAGACTTGCAAAGCAGCATTTGTCCTCAGCTACCCTTTTCTCTTACAATACAAACAGGGTGTTCTTTATTCCAATAAAGAGTGTGAATAGCTCTGCTTTACACATCTCAAAAATTGTAGGACAAAAGAGTCTCAGGAGAAGCAATACAGTGCTGCATATGGAAAGAGAAGAAAAGATACTCAGACTCAACCACTCCTGTTATGAACAGTTTTGTCAGGAACAACAGTAAATTACACCAGCAATTCACAGCCATCAAATTATGTTTACCCCAAGATTCTGCACTTGCTTTCCAAAGGCAAATACTGCAGGTGATCTGCAGTTAATATAAAAAGGCTTTTTTTACTCAAAGGTAGGTTGACAGTTCCATGTTCAAGAAATGCCAGGCTGATTAGGGAAACCTTTTATCAATCTGCAGTTTTGAAAGTGTTTCTCTGCTGCATTTATTGTTTGATAGAGAAAATAACATTAGATCATTCCACATGGTTAGATACTGATTAGAGTGTGCTTTCCAAGCCTTCCATTTTACTACTGATATTTCACCAGTTGCAGCTTTATAGCTTTTAACTCTGGGTGAACTCATCTCCCAGTATTTCAAATTCTGTGTGGTTATGTTTCTAGATTCTTTTCAGTCTTTTTTTATCCTTTTTGTTAATTTTTTTAATTTTGGTTTTGTTAATCATGGCATGGATATTATAATTCTTAGAGATGCCCAAGCTCTCAGGCGGCTTGAGTGATGAGCAGATCATCTCTTTCATCCATATGTTTGTATGAAGCTGTATTTCTTCCCTGTTATTTTCTGGAAAATGGATGCCAGCTCTGTGCTGTGCTTTTTTTCAGACCATGAGGTTTTTCTTATCTGGATGTTTCTGACATCCCACTCCTAGCTGTTCCTTTCTAATGGCTCAACAGTCTGCCTTCATATTACTTGATGTACATATATCATGTTGCTCTTTACCAAACAGCCATTTAGCGATGGAGAACAGCAGTATATTGGTTACATGATACATGAATAGTTCAATTACATGGCATGATGAATCAGATCACACAAACTCCTTTATCTCTATAAAAAGCCATTTTTCTTGTCCTGGATAAAAGATCTGTCTCTACACCCTATAACATATACATTTTTCTTGAATTGTGGAAGAGCTTTAGTTCCTAGGTATACTGATCTCACAGATAGAAAACTTGATTAGGATTTTCACTACATTTTGTTTCTGTTGCTGCTGTGAAGTCTCCCATTTAAACTGAACTGCCCAGTACAGTTTTTAGATAGTCTTCATCTTTCTTCCTTCTGTGGAGTTTATCAAGTACTCTGTGCATCACAACTGAAATAAGATGCAGAAACAAATGCAAGATGACCCTTCTGAAATTTCACTTTTAAAAGGGGTGGAATCCACCTTTGATGATTTATTAATATGAATATTTGTAGATTGTGGCTGTATTGCAGTCTGTTCACTATATTCATAGAGTCATAGAATGGTTTGGGTTGGAAGAGACCTTGAAGATCATCTAGATCCAGCCCTCCCTGCCACGGGCAGGGACACCTTTCACTAGACCAGGTTGCTCAAAGCCTTGTCCCACCTGTCTTTGGACACTGCCAGGGATGGAGCACTCACAGCTTCCTTGGGCAATCTTTTCCAGTGTCTCACCACCCTCACAGTAAAGAATTTCTTCCTAATGTCAAATCTAAATCTAAGCTCTTTCAGTTTAAAAACATTTCCCCTTGCCCTGTCACTACATGCCCTTGTAAAAAGTCCCTCTCCAGATTTCTTGTAGGCCGCCTTTAGGTACTAGAAGACTATTCTCCCCTGAGCCTTCTCTTCTCTCAGCTGAACTATCCCAACTTTCTCTGCTTGTCAGTCTTGCTCAGTATTGAAAACTCTGTGCCAATACCCCTGCCTGTCTTGTGGGTGTCTTGTGGATGAGATGCAATTGTCAGCCCTGCTACGTTTGGCTCTATGCTGAGATAAAACCTCAAGGAAATGTCTAGATAAATTCTTGAATGTAACACTATTGTAGTTTAAATTCTCTTTTGCTAAATAAAAATCCCTGAATTGAGAGATGTTTATCACGCAAAACAAGCTACTGATAAAATCTAAGTCTCTGAGGTGATAATTAAGCAGCAAATTGTCTAAGAAGGAATTTCAATCATCTGACCACTTAAATGGGACATGATTATTTTAAAGAATAACGTTTTTTGTTTAGTTCCAAAAGGGCGGGAACTAAACCCAAAGCATCTCAGAAACATTCTCTGAGTTGCAAAACTTTGTGATTTAGGACAGAAACTGGAAAGTGCTGAGGAGAAACTTTAAAGAAAATTGAATATTCTGATCTGGTCCCAGAAAAATGTCATTATAGTAAAGAAACAGAATCATGCAAGTGTTTATTATTTCATCTAGGTATTTTATGTTTTCAGCTTAAATAAGAAGAGAATACCTTCAGGAACACTAACAGAGTTCATGAAGACATGAACTGTGATTTCAAAATACCTTCCAGGGTGGTTCGTTGTGAAAGAGTAATAGCACCAGATGGGCCAAACATGTCCACTGCTGCTGCCTGTCCAAAACCGGTTCAGAGGGGAAGTGGTGAAACATCATTGTTTGGTTTTGTGTAGCAGTATCTGATCAGAGCCTGATTTCTTCCAGCTTGTAATGGGGACTACTGAGGCTGTTGAAATTCTGTTGACACAAACAGAGACTACCTGGAAGAGGAGAAGTTGTATAGTGAATAAAATAACTTCCTCCAAGAATTTTAAACTCTTGCAAGAGCTATTACTTCTGATAGACTCTTTACTCTGGTGATGAACAGGGGAGAAATATGGGAAAGGATGAATGAGAACAGGAACCAGTGTGAAATAGCTGCATCTGCATATAATAGGCTAGTGCCTACCCCATCTCTTGTCTCCATGGACAGATGCAAATTCCTGTTCCATGACATAAAGACACCCAGTCAATACAAAGCAGTAATCAATTACTAACTATAGCCTTATGACAGGCAGAAGATTGACTCTGAAGTCATTTTTCATACCAGTGGGGAAATTAATTTTGTTCATATTAATGTAGTGTTTAGCAGGAGTTAGAGCATAAGAAGTAAGAAAGAAAAAGGCAATACCATTCTATCAACAGTAACTTATGCAGGTGTCAGTCAGAAATCTAGATCTGACTAAACTTAAAGAACATCTTTGTCTTCAAATAACAGAGCAGTGTTATAGCTTGATAGCAGGAGATGGATAAAATAAAACATGAAAATGTTAGCTTGTTAAGCAGTTTGATAAAAAAAATAGAAGAACAACAAAATCTTAATCTTCTACTCAGAACTCATGGGTTTTCTTCTTAAGTAATAGCCTTTCGTTTAGAGAGATTGCTCCTGATTTATATCAGTGTAACTGAATCATACTCAAAGTTCAAAAGGATTTTAGCTGGACATCCTTTATAATCATTCTTTCTGAAGCTCAGATTATATCAGCAAATCAGATCTTTCATCTCTCTTTCATTTCTTCTAGATACACCAAAAGATTGTCCATAAATGACATGTTTCCTATGAAATAGCTGAACTAACATTAGAGTGAAAAACAAAATAAACATAGAAAAAGGGAAAATCCTGCTTTCTGTATTTGTCTGGAACAGTATATGAAATAAAAGACTTTATTGGAATCTGTCTGAAATGTGATATCTAACTATACAGTAGGAAATAACTCTCTGTGTATATGAAACATTGTAAAATTACACATTTTCCAAGCCATAGCCAGTACATACATGAATAGGTTAATTATCTTTCCAGTTATACAGAAGCTTAATAGAATAGGCTCTCAAAAACCCAAAAAAGTTAAAATCCAGATGCAATTATTTAGCTTTATCTTCATCACACCAAACGGCAATATTCCTAAAATGGATTCCCTTTCAGCAGTACATTAACTATCTCATCATAGCATATATATTTTGCAAAAGAATTGTACATATACAAACCAGCCATTTATCCATCTGTCATGCATCATGAATCATTTAAAATGAAATAAATTTACTTTTACTTTTATCATTCTTCTTAATTCAAAAAATTTCACCAGTTAAGATTTAGAGAACAGACAGAAACTCCAATAGAGAATTTAGGTAATTTACATATATATTTTCAGTGATTCTTTGAATTATCAGTGAACAGCTATAGGTAATTTCCCCGTAATTTTCTTCCTCCTACATCACGCATTATAATTGCTTTCATGCTCCATACCATGTGTGTTGGTGTCTTCCTGCTTCTCCTCCATCCTGGATGGAGGGTGAGAGAGAAAAGAATATATTAAATCAGGTACAGAACTGGTTCTCATTTTGGTGATTAAGGCTTTATTTCTGGGGGTGAGGAAAGAGAAGAAAAAATGATTTTCAAATGTGAATCCAAAGCACTTAGCTTGATTTAGTCTCCTTAACTTGGGCGCACATTTTGATTCCAAAACAAAATCCTGAATCTCACACCTACACTGCATTATTAGGGTCATTATTAGGTACTTAAGTGGTGGTTAGGAGGGAACAAAGATGTATTTGTTTTTCTGTCCTGCTCCTCTTATGCACCTCTTGATAAGAACACAAAAGAATATGTGTAGATCCATATCCTCTTTTTAATATGGTTGTTGCTGCTCCTCCTGTTGTCCCTTTTTGATGTTCCCAGACTCAGTTTCCAAGCTCCTCATTGCCCAGGAAGTAAGCTGCTTTTGTGCATTGTATTTAGTCCAGTTTATGGAACATGCCACATGGTCATTTTACCTGGGAGCCTTTATAGCTGCAGTGCAAGAACTGAATTTGAGTTACTGCAAAGGAAATGAAGTTTTAATAGTGTTAACCGAGATTTACGTGTAGGAAACCCGATCTACACTTTGCTCACATTCTTCACAGAACTTGTGCCTGTTTGATCTGATTGCTTATGTAATTTATTTGCCACAGTTTCTATAACTAAGAAGCACAAATATTCAATATATTTATTTAATGGTTAAGCACATGGTGGATAATTTTTTCTTCTCATCCTTAACCTCCAGTCTCACAGCAAACCAGTTCCGGAGGAAGTTCGTGCTGTTGGCAGAAGAAATCATTGATGAAGAAAATTAAGTGTGCTTGCTTAAGACCCTTTAAAAGAGATGCTACCCAACATTTCTTTAAAAGGGTCTCAAGTTTCTACCACTAGAACATACTTACCTTCAGCTGTTGAAATGACAAAGTCTTATCACACCAAGAAACTTCTACACCTGTATGGGCAAGACTGCAAATTTTTAGGGAAGGGCTGCATGTTTAAAAGGAAAATTCACCTTTTATCATACAACTAATACTTTTTCGTAGCAACACATACTTCAACAACTGACTAGGTGCATTCCAAGCTCTGACATTCTTTTGATTGTATCAGAAGGCTGACATTCATAATGTCAAAAATAGTCAAGCCATGCAAATATCCAGTCTGGCCAGAGCCTAATAAAATGTTGGGTGTGCATGGCTGCCACTGTCATATATGGCAGTGAATCAAGCTCTCTAAAGCACTAAATCTTTATTAATTACTGAATTACTTATAATTGCCCAAGTGTAAGAATTAACTGGAGACCAAGTTAAATTCTTCCTAGTTTAGTTAAAAATCAAATCAAAAGGTGCTAACAGGAGCAGAAAAGACTCATCTTTGTCATATGCCATCATCAAAATTAATTTGATGAAAAGAGTCTATCAAATCTCTATTGACTCTTATGCATGTATTACAGAAAGCCTGAGTTAAAGAAAAAAAATATGGTGAAGGTGAAAGGTCCTGTCTTACAGCCAAACAGGAAATAAGCAAGCCTTCAAGTTAAGAATGATAAATAGTAGGTACAAGGGGTGGTTGAGTTTCATTAAGCTCCAAATCCAAAAAAAAGTCACACATTTCTACAGCATTCAAAACCAGCCTCTTCCCTAAAATCAGGTTCTGTTGAGAAGAAATACGAAATAGTGCAGCACTAATGCAGATACTGCCATGCTTTGCTGAGCTGTTTGTACATTAACTGTAATGAAACCTTTGATAAAATTACACCGCTATACTTAGAAGCCAGCTAACAAACCAGCTATTTGTAGTGTCTTTACGGTGTTACACAGTTGTTGCTGATCAAGGCAATGTGGTCTGATGTATTCTTACCAATTCATAGCAGTTATCACACTAAGAGGAGATTAAATAAGGAAATAATGACCCAGGAGTTCAAGTTTGACCTCTCATTGACCTCTCCAAACAAAATGTCACCAGTCATATTGAGATAAATGCTGGACTAGCTTGCTTCTCTATGTTTCTTGGAAAAATCTTTCCAGGAAAATAGGCAATGGAGCTGCTGATGGAGCTACTCAGAAAACCTTCCTGCAGGTAAAAGTAAATTCAGCTTAATATGAATAGCAAGCTATGCTCTCTCACTATGCTTCCATATAGGTACACTGCCAAAATGCTTTTAAGGGCAAAGAAAGAAAAAAGCATCTTTATTCAACTTTGCCTAGATGTCAGATGCTTTGTGCTGTTCCAAATCTGTTAGTTCTGGACACTGCTGCAAGTTGCTGGTAAGCAGTCTTGTATATATATGTGTTCAGCACATTTCTGTCTGTTCTGATCAAGCTGCCAAGTGGTTAAATTTGACCATTAGCTCAAGAAAAACAAAGGTTTGCTGCAGCCCCCTTCCTGCTAAAAGAGATGTTGAGGCCTTGAAGTACACTGAAATAATAGAGAATTCTGCTACCTCAGCAGTCTGCTATCTGAATCACCATATCCCACTGAAGACAGCAAGAGTGGAAGCAGCCTGTGGAAGATAAAAGCAGAATGACTAAAATGAAAGAGGCATCTCCCTATAAACAAATGTAGATATGTACCATAGAATTGTTATCACTACCCTATTGTTTAGCTGCAAAACCAGGATATATTATTGTTATTGTTGCAAGGAACTAAGTTGGTAAACTATGCTTTTGCCCAAGACACTAGAGTAAAATAACAGGATTCAATATGAAATATTGAAGTCTTACAGAATCAAATATTAGCACTGACAAAATGCAGCTTCATTGTTCAATTCATAATGCATGTGCCAGAAAACACACTACCAAAGCCAGTTTGTATAACCATTTGAAATAGAAAGATAGGATGAGGAGTAGGTTAATCTCTCTCCCTTACTAAGACATGGTCAGCGCAGATCTTGAACATCAGTTCAGTAACATCATTATCACAGAATTGGAGAGTTTGAATAAAGATCATCAGCTGCATTGGCAAGTATATACTTATATACAAAGTTAATGAATTAAAAATTCAAAGTAATGAATTCAGAGTAATCACAAAGACATGAGAAAATATGTGAGTGTAAAGACCACAGGAACTGACCACAAGTGTGTAGCAAAAACCAGACAGTTTATCTATGGCAAGAAAGCACATATGCTATTATATCTTAGTTAGAAAGTGTGGCACTCAAACACATCTCTGAAAGGACAGAAAAGACAACACCAATCCTAAATCACTTTTAGATTTTATTGCTCAGACTGTTATAAATCATTAAGCTTGAGAACAGTTTCTTTATGCTATGAGAAGTTCTAATATTTTTTCCTGAGGGAAACATTGTCCTTTCTTATAATTTTGGTATCTCACAAGCTCGGGATTGAAATACACAGAAAGAGCTTTTAAAGATGCTTTAAACACTTAAAAGTGTTATTAGTATAATATATACCTCTTTCAGTTTCTTGTAATAAATAAAGCACCTGGCTTCACAGGTGGGGGATAAAGACAGGGTTTCCATATTTATTTTTTTTAATGTCTTTAAAACAAATTTATAAAATAGCTTGCTTTCTTTCCTGTAATATACATGGCACATTCAGCTTGCTTGTAGTGTGGGGTGGTATTATAGCCATATTAATGCCCTACTGGGACAGCCTTTATAATTCACTCAGGGTTTTGCCATTTGTGTGCAGTCATCTCAAATTCATTCTTAGAAAAATCTTGTCACAGCACAATGTCTTTCCAATCCATTTTTACACAACAGAAAAATTTACCAATGACACAGGCAACTGCAAATTGCACCACAGCACAAGCAGCAGCACGTTCATACAGCTAGCTAAAGGGTAAAGCTCTATTTCATTCCTTGCCCAGGTTCTCAGGCTGAACAGATTATATCACTGGTAAGAAAAAGCACAGAGATGTCACAAAAGAAATGAGGATAGAGACACAGAAGAAAAAACAAACAGTAATGAGAAAATTCCTTTAAAAAAACCTGTCCAATGTAACTTTGACTTCCAAGGTTTTAAAAGATGCATTTTAGATAAGTTTAGCATCAGTTTAGCAAAAAAAAAAAACCCAAAAAAGGAGGATCTTTGAAAGTTTATGGTGCTTGCAATGATGAAAAAAGAATTAAAAGACATCCAGCAAAGCGACAGTGCACAGTCTGCATTGCTGGCTTTATAATTATGACTGAGAAAAAAATTGTTTTGTTTGGGTAAGGAATTTTCATAGACTTTTATTCTTACCTCTTTCTGTCTTATGTACACAGAAAAATTACCAAGCTGTCCATTGTAGGCATTTCTTACTTTAAAGATGTATTCAAGACCTGCTTTTCACAAAATTTATTTTTTACTACTGCAAGTTATTTAGATTGTAAAGAGTGCATCCCAAATAGAGATGTGATGAGAAATCTTATTCTTGTGCTGAACAATTAAACCCTCACCAAATTTTCTCCAATCATTTTATGGTGTATGATGCTGGAATCTTTACTGCATGATTTGTGCACCTGAGAGTCAAGAAATACATGCAAAGGCTGGGAAAAAGCAGTAGAGTGAAGTGGCTGCTGGTGTGAGCCAGTATGGCACATTTTGGTTTGTCAGCAAATAATAAACATATTCAAAGACAACACTGAAGTTAGCATTACCTGAAGCTCCTGGACCTTTGTTTTGCATGAGAGAAGGACTAGAAGGTTTATTTCTTCCAAGGCTTTTTATTAAAAGAAAGCAGTTCTGGGAAGATGGCCATGAAAGTTTCCCAAGTCTGGTCATTACTTTTATGGAGGCAATGAGACAGATTGCTGTATAAACGATTGGCTGTGGCATAGGAGTTGTCACGTTTCTGTGTGTCTCTGCTTTCCTGGGTTTAAATGGAACCATGCTATATCAAGCAACTCAAAATCTACACAAATGGACTTTTTAAGAGGTCAGTGTTATTATTAGTGAGATACCTGGTGCATGGAAGGAATTTAATCTCAAAGGGCTATGGGCATGAAATAGCTGGAAACAATGTTGTGTCTGGCCTAATGATATCATCAGGGCTCAGACTATACCCTAAAGTAGGACTTTGTTAGACCTTTGGCTCAGAAAGATGACTGAACAGCAGCAGGTAAGGGGTAGACTGCTAAAACATCTGTCATATCAGACTGTGTTTTAGGCAGTCCAAAGAGTTTTAATGGAAATTTGAAAATTTAGAAAAAGTTCTTGCCTGAAAGATACCAGGAGGAAAAGGAAGTATGACATACTCCACTATGAAAGAATAATTTAAAATAAACTTTATAACTTGGACCTAAATGAGGCAGGCATTGTACCAGTAATGAGTTAAAATAGCTACCTGAAGGAAGAATGGGAAAAAAAATAAAAATTTAGAGAAAACACTTCTAAAACATAAAATTTGACTTATCTATGTCGGTTCTCAGTTCTAGGTTCCCAGATAGAAATGTTTATATGATCATTCAAAAACAAAAAACAAAACAAAACAAACAAAAAAAAAATCCTTCAGCACAAAATCTTATTGGTTCCAGTTGCTGCTCCCCCCAGATGCAGAGAGGTTATAGGGGAGTGCAGGTTGCATTTTACGGCTTTGGTTGGTCAGGCCCAAGGTGTTTCCTTTTGTTTCTATGAAGAAAATTATTTTGAGACAAGGTTGTATTTGCTTTAAAAGTTTTGCAAATGTTGCTCTTCTGGAACACATCAAAGCAGCAGTTGGAGAAGAAAATGGATTATACATCTCCTCTAGACGATATTTAGTGAGTGCTGCCTACTCTACACAACTGTACTGTCACATCAAGTGCCATTTCCTCTCTTGCAAGTGTCTTCTATGCTCCCATTTGCACTTAGACAACTTTGGTCCCAGGGTACCTACAAACAAGTATTTATAGCTGGTACACACACGTAGCATGGTTGCATTTTCTTTTCACTTTCTAAAAGAGCAATCATTTGCAGTTTAGAGCTAAAATAGGTTTCGTTATTTTTTTTGACTTTTAAGAACTAGTGCTGCTAATAGTGTGTTGAGATAATGTAATAAAATCTGAAATGCCTAAAGCTAACAGCAGAGCAAAAAGTGACAGAACAGATGTGATTACAGAAAATTAGGTTCATCTTAATATGAGCAAAGCTCTGGTTATATTTACTTCGACATTTCTCATGTGCTAGTAGTCTCTATGCTACCCAGCCCCACCCCAGAAGAATCTCCCGCCCTTCTGGGTAACTGCCCGTTACATCCTGGGCATGACGTGCTGTGGTATGGAATACCTCTTTGGCTAGTTTGGAT